>CAOLHI010002967.1:0-210398 GCA_948474755.1 Ctenosaura bakeri
TGCACCCATTTTTAAATGTATATTTTGGGGGGAAATTGTGTCTTACATGCTGGCAAATACAGGGGAAGTGGACTTCAGACTGTGTATGCTGGTAAATTGTGTTTGCTTTTAAAGAATGACAAGTTTAGATGCAGTATTCAAATAATCTATTAACCAACTTGAATAGGACTATCTATGTACATGAAACTTTGCAAAGAGTTCTTAGCCCAAAGGCTTTACAATCTAAAACAGAGAAAGAAAACAATAGAAGGGGGGGATATGGAGGTGTGTGTTGGAAAACAGGAGAAGAATGTGAGTGTTTCAATCCCACCTATTTTGGTTTAGTAAGTGTAAGGTTAAATGTCATTGGACTCAAACACCGATCCGCCCTAGACTGCATTTGCCAATGATGAAACCTGCAGACTAATGACATCTGGAAGGCTCCAAATTGCCCACTGCTAGGGACTAAGATAGGAAAAGCTCACAGACTGTGACTTTCCTCTGGATGGGGGAGCACCAATTACAGAAGCAACTGGGGGAAAAATAGTGTGGACAGACTGTGGAGCAGAAGAGTGGCTAGAGCTGAAGTTCCTTCACTGTTTCTTCTGGTGGATGTTTTGGTTTCCAAGTTGGGAGGGGGCAGAGAGCAGCCCACCTGGAAAAAGCTGTCACCTCCAAGCAACATTCTGGCACGTGGGTAGCACAATTTGAGAAATGTTGTCCATTCTCATTTAGGCAGTAGTCTGTCCTTCCATCGGCTCCTCCCTACTTCTAGTATTCCTTCCTGAGACACCTTGCCCTGCCCTTAGGGCCTTTCTGCACCACACTCATATAGTGCTATTATTCCACTTTCAACATCCTATGGAATTCTGGGGTTTGCAGATGTTGAAAGTGGAATAATAGCACTGTAGTGTGGAAAGGGCCTTAGCAATACAGTGCCATGCTGGCACAGTTAAGTGGGACCCAACCCAAGGCTCTGTTTTGGACATACATTTTATTCACTTATATGCCATCTCTCTACTAATGGATGACACTAGGCTTGGGAGGGAACTAAAAACAATAAATTTAAAACAAAAACACAACTGCAAATGTTTGAACACATTTATAAAGTGCTTTTAGAACTTGGAAGAATTACTTTTTGTCAGTTACATATTTCCCAAGCTCTGGTTTATCCTCTTCAAACTTGTTAAACTTGGTGAAAATTTTAAAAACTCTTCTAAACTTTTTTTTTGTTTAAATCTAACCTCCGGTCTGCTTTACACTTAAGCCACTAGTTATTTCAGCCTAGAAGAAATCAGGAGAGAGAGAGGTTCATAAAAACTTGGAGGCATTTTTCAAAATGTTAGACATAAACAGACAGATGACTGTTAATTACAGTGTGTACCTCTATTTTAGAAAGTGGTTATCTTCTTGTTTCTCTGTTCCCAAGGTATTTAGCTTGGAAAGCCAGGGTCATAATGAAAAAGTTTGCTTGCACAAGCTCCACGTAAACACACAGTTGATATATAAGAGCATGGTGAATTATTCCCATCATTGATCATTTATATTGACAGTGATCTCAATTATCTGAGTGTCAGTACTTCTATAGTAAAAACAGTACTGTGCTAAATTCAAGGGAAATGTGGAAACAGATGTCAGAGAACACCAAGATGTGCAAAAGTACAAAATCTGTTATTATGGAGGCAGTCATGTAGGGATGTGGGGGAGGGCAATTCACCCCAGGCAGCAATGTTTCTGAGGTGTCCCTGCCCCTAGCCACACCCCGCATGCCCTGACCATACCCCCACGCACCACAGCCACACCCCTACATGCCATAGCCACGCCCCCATGCTGTAGCCCCCCTCCTGCCCCCCCTCCACACACGCCAAGCTCTGCCACTGTACAGAGGAAGACCTAAGGGGAAATCTTCCCCCACCCTGAAACTATCTTAATAGGACTTTTTATAAGGAGCAGATAAAAAATGGCCTTCATCACCCTATACAGGATTTATAAAATTATCAGAAATAGTCATTTAAGCATTGGTGAGAGGACTGAATCAACAGCGCTTCATACATTCATTTCATGGCGGGATCCTCTTGCAAGAACTTCCATAGATGGGGAATCTTGGAAAGTGAGCTATAAACAGAACTTTATTCAGTGGTTTGATAACTTGGCCAATTTGTGGCTCAAGCCAAAAACGGCAGATCCTAAAGCAAGACCACATCCTCTTGAGTTTAGTCCAAGGCTACAAATATCACATCTAGGGGACACAGGACAGGAAAAGTTACCCTGGGAAGACAGTTGTCATCCCTGTGTGAAGCATTTCATCCTGTTCTTAAAGAAATATAAAGCCAGTTTAAACCGTGTCTCTTCTGCTGTGCTAACCCGGAATTTTTTATACTTCTTCTCAACATCACGCTCCTGCAAGTTGTTTCCAGACTCACGGGGCTGGTGATCCACACTTACATGGCGGCAGGAGCCAACCCGTAATTTGCCCAGTCCATCTACAAAATATTCTGAAACAAAGATTGGGAATAGCAGAAGTTAGTCAGTGAAGTAACAGAACAAATGAAGATGCAGGGCAATTCCAGACAAGGATTTTCTCATACCATCATCCTGCCCCATTTACTGAAAGTTATTGGGGAGAAGGGTTTGGCTTCAGATGCAATTACCCTCCACTCAAAGTGCCCTTTTGTTTTTCCACCACTCCTTTAGGACTACATCATTAAGCACTCTTAATAGTAAAAGAAAAAAGTTCTTTCTAGTTCTTCCTAAATTCATTCTTTAAACATTCTTCCTTTTATTATTGGAAGCTGTTCAACAGTGGAATAGATTGCTTAGGAGGGTGGTGGATTTTCCATCTTTGGAAGTCTTTAAACAGAGGTTGGATGGGCATCTTTCAGGAGTGCATGGCCGGGGCTTGGACTAGATGGCCCTTGTGGCTTCTTCTAACTCTTAAGATTCAATGATTCTGCAATGGCAGAGATGAGATTGAAATTTCCTCAGTGGAACATTCTTGAATCATAAGGATTAACTAAAGTGCTTTCAACATAACAACATCCTAACACAGACACTGCAAGACATGCAAACATACAGTAGATCACCTTAATGATCCACTTACTTCAAATAGTTCTTAAGAGACCTCCTTGGCACAATAAATCTGAAGATGTCAGGAGTTGGGGATATGGATTTACCTGAGTGAGCCACCCTCAGCAGCTTCGGGTCAAATCCAACAGATCTGCTCTCCTCTGTACGAGCAAGGAAGAAGTTGACCACGCCACTGGCCACCACACAGTGGGGAAAGCCTTCTAAGCTGTGATAAGAGCCAAATCTGAGGTGTACACAGCTGCTGTCTTCTCCTTCCTCATAAATGACCTTGAACTTGTAATCGTTTCCTTTAACAGCACCACCAACCTACCAATAACACAGATTCTTGTCAGCGCTATACAGTCTGTTGCTTGCCTAGATTTTACGGTTGACATCTGCATGCCTGTGTCATTAAACAGGCTAGGACTAGTTGGGATCAGCAGCATTCTGGGCAAATTTAGGGGTTCACTGGAAGCTTCAAAGGGTTTAGTAGAGCAGTGATTGTCAATTTTTGGTCTAATGACAGTAATAATGTGTATTTCTATACTGCTTATCAGCTAAGTGCTCTCTAAGCGGTTTACAATGTGTTTAGCTAATTGCCCCCAACAAGCTGGGTACTCATTTTACCAACCTGCAGAAAGATGGAAGGCTGAGTCAACCTGGAGCCCAGCAGGATCAAACTTACAACCTTGTGGCTGCAGTACCAGCATTTAACCACTGCCCAAAAGTCTTCCCCATTGGCCATGCTGGCTTGGGCTTCTGAGAATTAAAGTCCAAAACCTCTTGCAAACCAATGGTTGAAAAAACAACAACAACACAGTAAAGGAAGACAAGATCCAATGAAAGATGTTTCTACCTGTGAATCTTCCCCTGCCTGTGAATCTTCCCCTAAGTCAGGCTGCTTAGTAAGGATGCAGACTTACTTATTCCTGGCATATTTTTTTGCCATCTCAGGCTGCCAGATTGAAGAGCAGTGCCCATGGCCAGTGAAAGGCTAGCTCTTCCAAGAAGATTTGTAAGAATATTTTGAAAACAAATGATGAAGGGGCAGAGCTGAAGTTCTAGGTATGTATAATTCTGTATTCAATGTCAATTTTTGTTCTTATGCAATACAAACCTAGTCCATCACCAATGTGACTTTGGGAACTTATTTTATGTGGCAACTTCTCTTGTTGTCAATAAGCAGCACCCCCCAAAGGAAGGCCAAGATGACTATAAGAACCAAGATTTGCAGGGCAGGAATGCAGTATTCCACAAGAAAAATCAGCTCTGGGGTGATTTGAGGAAATGCACTATTATGGAGCAAGTATTCATTGCCTAAGAACACCCTATAAAACACCTGGGGCTCCCATAAATCAACAGGCAACTTGAAGGTACACACACAACAAACACCAAGATGCAGATTAAATGTGATCTCATGTTTCAACATGTCAGATAATTTTCTCCTTAATAATGCCTACAATATGCCAAGGGAACAGTAATCCACTCTTATTGTATTTCCCCTAGGACATGATCAAATGGTGTGGCAAAACTAAGCAAGCACCGGAACAAGATCTGGAAGAATCCAAGGACAAATATTTCCATCAGGGCTGCCATTTTGAACTGATTGGCTGCATTAACTAAAGATGTCCTTAATCAATTGGGATTACAGGAAGCCACTGTCTTTTGATGCCCTGTTATCTGGTGACTTGTTCTTTTGAAGCCTCCAAATTAAGGACAATTTCTGTTAATGTGATAGGGGCTCTTCTCTTTCCTCAGGTCTTCTATAGAGACTTGCTTGGAACTGGTTGCATATACATGCTGCTTGCAAAGTGAGCTAAGAGAGGGAGAAAGGTGTTAAGATGACTGAGAGACTTTGCAAGCAGTGTGTGTGTGGCTGGCCTCAAGTAAGGCTCCATAAGTCCTTCCTGCTCCCTATAGTACAGTACTTGGGTTCTGCTTTTCAACCAATATATATAAAATGACAGGATACATATACAAGTCAACATTGGATACTAAAACAAATCTTATAACACATAAGTTACAACAAGAAAAGGGGAAAGAAATATAGGGAAAGGTTGGGGGAATAGGAGAGATAAATAGGAAGGGAACCACAACAACAAAACACTTAAAAAAAATGGTTGACACAAATAATTACAAACACTTGGATACTTCCATCTGGAATGTGGGTACTGCCTTAGTAAAATCTCACAAATAGAGAAAATAGTAACCTCTCCATCCTAAGAAAAGGGAAAATCTTACTTAGCTGCAATGAAATACCCTTAAAAATCATGAACAACCTCAAGGAATCAGTACCAAAAATTCAATCACTACCTTCTATTAGAATACAGCTAATTGTTTTTAAAACTGTTACCATTAGTAATTCATCATCTTTGTCCTACGTGATCAGATGTAACCATTTTCAACCAATTTTCTGACAGTGCTCTGGTCCCTAACCTGTCACATCAGTGGGGGAAGCCTTTATTTACCACCCTGCTTAGGTCCTGCAGAAGTCAGGGATGCAACTTCCTTTACTGAATCAATCTAGCACACTTTAGCAGTGGGGAGGGTGAGAATGCTGAAGAAGTTGAGAACAATTCTATCAGGAAATTGGACCTTATTAGGAGTTTGGACTGCTCATGGGCTCACCTAAGATTAAGGAAAAGACATCAGACTTTGGCCATTTCCACACTACACTGTTATAGTGCTATTATTCTACTTTCAACATCCTATGGAATCCTGGGATTTGCAGTTTAGGGAGGGGCATTTGGCATTCTCAACTAGAGAACTCTTTGGCCTCAGTAAACTACAAACCCCAGAACTCCACAAGGTGTTGAAAGTGGAATAATAGCACTATAATAGTGCAGTGCAGAAATGGCCTGAGATGCATCCATTCTGTTCACATCACATCAGCAGAAGTTTCCATAGATCCACACTCTAAGTGCTGTGGGGGTGGAGAAACTCCGGAAGCAAAGCTACTGGGCAGCAGCAATAGTAAAAGGGTGACATTGGTGGAGGATCTCCTATCAACAATGGTAGCAACAATTTAGCTAACTCTTGTTGCACTGCACAGAAAGCAGCACTGGTAAAACACTTCTGAAGGTCTTGTACCTCATAAACCCTATGAAGAGACAATCCCAAGACAATAAATATATGTTTTTCCTTCTATTTTGCTATGAGTATCCAAAGTAATTACTTCTGTTTTTACTACAGGCTCACATTGTACCAGCCCATGGCCTTCAGTTAGTATAAATACTAAATGTTCTAACAATAATGAAACCAGCAAGAGGAAGGGGAGTGACAACGGCCTGAACTTCATACCACATCCAAGTTGGTGTTCTCCAGCACAGTCACAAATTCTTCAATCTTGGTTTTCTCAGTGAACAAGAAGTCTTCATCCACCCAAAGGTAGTATTTGGTGGTGACCTGAGAAATGGCAAGGTTTCTCCCTGCAAACCAGCCCTGGTGAAACAAGCAAAGAAAGAATATCAGAATGCATCATACAACTCAACATTATGCAGATCAAAATGGGGACACATGTGGTCAAGGAACATCAGAGTGTGGTCAAGATGGCAAAAGTTAATGATGAGGAGGAACAGATAAGCTAGCAGACGCAGCAGCAGTTTGCTTTTGCCTGAGTCTACAAGGGAAGGGCAAGACTTAACTCCCTGCTTTCTCACCAGCCTTTTTACCAAATGACTTTGGCAGTTTATAGCAATAACTGTTACATTTCTATACTGCTTATCAGTGCAAAGCACTCCCTAAGTGGTTTACAATGTATTTAGCTAACTGCCCCCAACAAGCTGGGTACTCATTTTACTGACCTAAGGAAGGATGGAAGGCTGCGTCAACCTGGAGCCCTGCAGGATCGAATTCACAATGTTGCGACTGCAGAACCAGCATTTAATCACTGCGCCACCATTTAACCACTGCGCCACCATTTTGCAGCAATTGAAGTAAGCTTAGGACAAAAGGGGAAAGTGGGAGGAGAAGAGAGAAACTGGGACATTTTAAAAGCAGCTGGATAATTGGGAGGATTAATCAGGACTGTCCCTGCCAAATCAGGACAGTTGGAAAGTATAACACATAGAAGCTGTCTAAGAGCCTTTCCACACCACACTGTTATAGTGCAATTTCAACATCCTATGGAATCCCAGAGCCTGCAATTTAGGGAGAGGCATTTAGAATTCTCAGTCAGAGAGCTCTTTGGCCTCAATAAACTACAAACCCTAGAATTTCACAGGATGTTGAAAGTGGAATAATAGCAGTATAACAGTGTAGTGTGGAAAGGCCCTAAGTGTTTCTGCCAAAGTTATCCTTCTTTCAGGCTATAGATAAGGCACGACACCAGAGGTTTCCACAGTTGTTGCTGCTGTGTGACTCAGGTCATGCCTTGTCATGTCCAGTTTTTCCTAGCCAGATGGTTTTGAGAAGACCTTAGAACCTGCTCATTTACAAAAGACTAGGAAATTCCACTCACTGGTATTCATCTAAAGCAACAGCCAGCCAACCATAGCCATACATGTGGGGTACCTTTGCAAATGGCATGATGAAGTGCTCAACATTAGGCTCTTCAATCTTCTCTGGATGTTCACTGTCATCTGCCACAATTATGGTTATATCTGGATAATACTTCCTGATGCTCTTGATGAGGAGTCGCAGCTTGTGGTAACGTAAGAAAGTCTTAGTTGTAATGGTCACCAGATTACGGATGTTGTTGTCTGAGGCAAAAAGGAAAGGAAACTAAAGGGTGTGCATACATAATAAGAGACCATACCCTCTGACTGTACTAATTTGGCAGGAACAGACTTAATTTAACCTCTGTTGTCACATTCTGTTGTCACATTTTTTCAGCTGCTTTTAAAATGTCCCAGTTTCTCCTCATCCCACCAGCTTACTTCAATTGCTGCAAGCCGAGTTTAAACTGCAAAAGTAGTTTGCACTCAATTAACTCAGAAGGGTGTGTGAAAGGAGGGGATAGAAACTTCCCCTTCCCAGTAGCCTTGGACAAAACAAACTGCTGCAGTCTCTCCTAGTTTTTGTGTTCTTCCACATTAATAACTTTTGCCATTTTGACCATACTTTGATATTGCTTTCATCTGTGAAATGCCAGAGGACATGAGAGACCTATGTGGTTTCATTTACTTTACTTTACTTTAGTTGCATAGGAGTATAGTGTCTAAGTCAAAGGAAATGATAGTACCACTCTGCCCTGTTTCGATCAGAACCCAGAATACTGTGTCCAGTTCTGGGCAGCACATTTCAGGAAGGACATTGACAAGCTGGAATGTGTCCAGAGGAAGGTAACCAAAATGGTAGAAGGCCTGGAAACCATGCAGTATGAGGAGTGGCTTAGGGAGCCAGGTATATTTAGGAGAAGAGGAGGGTAAGAGGTGACATGATAGCTATGTTTAGATATTTGAAGGAATGTCATATGGAGGATGGAGCAAGCCTGTTTTCTGCTGCTCCTGAAACTAGGACATGGAGCAGTAACTTCAAACTTCAGGAAAAGAGATTCCATGATCTAACCATTAGGAAGAACTTCCTGATTATAAGAGCAGTTTAATAGTGAAATATGCTGCCTCAGAGTGTGGTGGAGTCTCTTTTGTCTTGGCTAAATCTACCTTATAGGGTTGTTGTGAAGATATACTGAGAAACAGGGAAGACAGGTATACCATTCTGAGCTCCTTGGAAGAAAAGTGGGTTATCAAATGTACACATAAATATATGAAATGTGTGATTCTAGGAATAAAAATGACATCCAAGTGGTTCTCCCTTGCTCTAGTCTGTATTGAGAGATCCAGGATGGTGTAGAGGTTTGAATGTTGGACTAGGATTCTGAGAGGCCAGGGTCTGAATATCCCAGCTCAGTCACAGAAACTTGCTGGGTGACCTCAAGCAAGTCATACTCACTCAGCCTCAGAGGAAGGCAATGGCAACCCTCTTCTGAGTAAATCTTGCCAGGAAGACTGTATGATAAGATTGCCATTAAGTCAGAGTTGGCTTAAAGGCACATAGCTACAACAAAAAATATTTACCTACCTAAAGACATTGCAAGATTTTTGAGGTAAAACCATTCAGGGATAGTTTTCCAATGTCTTCTTGTACATGGTACTAACTCAAATGCCACTGCTGTTGTCTCTGATACTGTCAGCAACTATCAGTCCCCATTTCTGTTGCTGCTCAGCAGCTGCTGAGAATATTTAGTCTGTCTCCTCAGCAAAGGTCTGTCTGACCTGGGAGACCCTCTAAGTAGCAATGATATCTGAGGTAGAGTACAGCATCTTATCTCAGAGTGCCTAACAATTTAAGCTACGCAGATGATACCGTATTAGTAGCAGAAAATAAAAGAAGACTTGGAATGACTACTGACAGAAGTTAAGGAAGAAAATGCAAAGCAGAGTTACAGGTGAATATTTTTAAAAAGTCACAAATAATTACCACTGATGATTTACATCATTTTAAACTGGGAGATGAGCACATCAAAATAATTTAATATTTTCTAAACTTTGGCTCAGACATTAAACAAATGGAAGACTGTAGTCAAGAAATCAAATACTAGGACTTAGGCCATTTCCACATGGTGTCACCGTCCTGTGATGGGGATGTGTTGGCAGTGGTCTGTGAGTCATGCTTTCACACAGTGTCATTGCAGTCCCACAGCCTGCACGTCCTCACCTGTTGCAATCATGGGATATTCAATTAACAGAAAAAAATCCATTAAACACCCACAACTGCGTGATGCTCCCATCACCACCAGCTGTGCCAAAAGGGTGGAAGCGCGATGTAGGGGCTTCCTTCCCCAGCACAGCATGGGAAAGAGTCTGGCTGCACTGTGGAAGGAAAGCATGTGTTGCTTGTGCTCCCTTCCACAGGGTGCTGGCTGGGTGTGGAGGGGAATGTTCACGTAGCACTCCCATCCTGGCAAAGGTGCTGCCAGGATGACATCGGCACCACAACAGGAACTGTTAAGGTGCGCAAATGGCTTTAGAAAGGCAGCTATGAATGAATGAGCAAAACCCTCATTTGAAAAAGATACATCTTCAAACACAAAAGTCAGAATCATTCATGCCATACTATTTTTGATTTTTATGTATGGTTGTAAAAGCTGGACAGTGAAGAAAACTGATAGGAAGAGAATCAACTCATTTGAAATGTGGGGATGGTAAAGAATTTTACAGATACCAAGGACTGCTGAAAATTCCTAGAGCAAATCAGTCTTGAACTCTCACTGGAAGCCAAGATGATTAAACTGAGGCTTTAATATTGTGGACATATCATGAGACAATGTGACTCACTGGGAAAGAAGATAATGCTTGGTATAGTGGAAAGCATTAGGAAAAGAGGAAGACTGCACTATAGGTTGATTGATTATATCAAGGAAGCCACAGCCCTGGGTTTGAAAGACCTGACAGAGGCAGTTGATGACGAGACTTCTTGAAGATTTCTCCTTCATAGGGTCACCATAGCTCAAAGCCAACAATAACACAGAGAGAAAGAGAAAAGAAGTGGGAGGGAGGGAGGGAGGGAGGGAGAGATTTTCTTTCACAATTTTGAGTAGCTTCTGTGAAAATCCTGTTCCAGGATTGCTGTCTTTATTGCACTTGCTCAGATGTGATGTAACTTCCTACAAACCTCAAGTAATTCCTTTATTTGATTGCAGAATCATGTCTGAATCCACACCTCTCCTTGAGAGTGACATTTATTTCATTTCATTATTTATTTCATTTATATCCCTCCATTCCTCCAGTGAGATCAAGGTGGCATAAATGGTTCTCTTGGACCCTACTTTATCCTTACAACAACACTGTGAGGTATGTTGGATCAAGAGAGAGTCACTAGGATGAGATCACCCAATGATTTTCATAACTCAGTGAAGACTTGAGTCTACATTTCCCAAGCCGCAGTTCTGACCACTACACCACACTGGCTCTCTTTGCTTCCACTGGTTTCAGTACTTCTGCAAAAGCAAATAAAGAGTTCTGTTGTCACAGTGTTGCTGCTTTAGTGTGTGCAAAATCTCACCTGGCCCTGGATCAAACAACTTGGGTATGCGTGGCTGCCGGATGGTCACAGGAAACCTTGCACAGTGATCCCCTATTGTAAAGTTCACTGGAAAGCAATGGTAGGAAGTACAAGGTTAGTTGGTTTCTCCACCAGCCTCATCATTAGGTGAGTGAGACAGTTACCTCAATTGTCAGATGCTGAGAAGTGCCAGCAGTTGGGAGGTGTTGGAAGGCAGAGGTGTGGCCCATATGATCTCTCCTACACCCCCATGCAGGCCCTCTCTACGCTGTAAAGGATGCCACCCCATCACCAGTATTAAAGAAAAAAAATTGGTGGCCAGTCCAATCACCTTTTGAACATGGAATGGAAGGTTTAGAAATAAAAAGCACTTTGATGCATTTTGCAGGGTCTGTTTAATGCCAGCAAGAGGGGCAAGTGAGGTCCATGGGTGCATGCAGCCCTTAAGGCCTATAAATATACTGGGGAACTTTTTCATGAATTTAGTAACATTAAATGAATAAAGAATTTTAATTTATTTCAGCAGAGTGCCATATATATAGCTAAACCCCTTATAATCCCCTAAAAATGCAGATGCTAAGAATTTGACAAGCCTGAAAAGTACTCCCTGGCATGACAGATTTATATTCCCTGATTTATAGACTTGACACCCTGTTTTGCTGTAAAGTACCTTACAACAAATCAATAAAAGCATTGTAATACTCTCTTTTTTAAAAAAAACAAAACACAGATACATGCAACCACAAGAACAGAGCTACTCAGAGAGAAGTTAAAAGAACCTTGAATAGGTTTTAAGTGCCCCTGAAAGTATGAGTTAGGAATGGTGCATCTGGTGTCTGAAAGATCCCAGAGAGGACAGATGCGCAACTTGGAAAGGTTTTGGACTACAATTCCCAGAATCCCCCAGCCAAAGCCTCAGGGATTTATTGACAATGAAATACTGTTTCTAAATTGGAGCTAGTAAAATGAGGAAAGCTTGGAGTAAGCTTGTGTGGACTTTTGTGTGACAAGTCTGTGAACTCAGTTCAGTTCTGGTACTGAAAACAGATCCTTGAATGTGTTCAGGGGCACCCTGTTGTTATATTCAAGGTCTATTGCATCTGACTTTCTAGTTAAAAGACCTTGAGGGTTTAGCAAATACAAGCAGAATGGACAAATATGAAGTCTTCCCAGCCTGGATTTGAAGATTGCAAACTTTTAACAAGTTGTATAGATCTCTCTGCTTACACTGTTCTACAATCAGTTTTTTTTAATTAACTCCCCAAATGTTTTGAAATAAGAAGCACAGGATAATCATTTTTAAAACTGGCAAGACAACATGTAAAGATTTTACTAAGAAATAAATCAAACTCCAAGAGACTGAGAAATTACCTTTAGCTTCAAAACATACTACACTGTCTCTTTTGAGCAGTTGAAAGCAACAGGGCAGCAAGTTTCTTTGTAAATTGAGAGGTCAGCAATGTCAGTGCTTTGGACTGCATCTCGCAGAATCTCTCAGCGAAACTGAAACTTTCCCAAGTTGTGCTTCACTTCCTGCAGTAATCTGAACTCCAGTTCAAGTACAGTCGGCCCTTCACATTTGCAGATTTGACTTTCACAGATTTGATTTTTTGCAAGTTCCTCCAACCTCCTGCATCCCCGCCTCAGACACTTCTTTTCTGGGGGAACCCTCTCTCTCAGCAGCTCTGATCAGGCTGCACAGCCCTTTAAAAGCCTGCCTCTCGTCCTGCTTCTCCTCCACCAGCAGCTGCTTCACCAGCTAAGGACAGCATGCAGCCCGATTTTCCAGTGCCACAAACCCTCTCCCAATGTCCCCTACACACTCAAGGAAGGAGATAGGAAAGAAAAAGGAAGTATAGGGCTACCATGCCAACCCACCCCTTTCCTTCTCCTTTCCCTTACCTAGTTTGGATCCTAAGTAGCCACTCTCCCCACCGTGCCTTGTCCCCCTTCCCACAAGCACACACATTTTGATATTTGCACCTTTTCCACTTTTGTGGGGGTCCTGACCCCATAATCTTAGCAAATCTGGGAGGCTGATTGTACAGTAGAGGTGAACACAAATGTCAGAAGAGAAACGTAATGGCATATCCTTGCAGTCATGCAGATTTCTTGCTGCTACCACAAAGATACTGAACTGCACTAATATGCAGGTTGTTGTGGGTTTTCTGGACTTTGAGGCCATGTTCTATTAGTATTTTCTCAGGAAATTTCAACAGGAAAGAAGAAACTTGGAAAGTAAACAAGATTTGGGTACCAGTACTGAAGAACACTAAAATCAAGACTCAAAAATATGCCAATGAACACCACCCAGATTCTGGAGGTCCCTCTACAAGGAACAATACAATGGATTGCTAATGTACTTAATGCACTGTTATGCATATCCCCTGACTAACAATACACCCCTGGGGGACATCCCATTTAACAACAGGCCATCACACAGGCCAACTGTAACACATGCAAATTGCTCCCTTCCACCCAGGGACTACACAAGTATATCTACTCTGTCTCACTTTCATGCCACCAGATCCTCTGAAGATGCCAGCCACAGATGCAGGTGAAACGTCAGGAGAAAATACTAATAGAACACAGACTCAAAGCCTGGAAAACCCACAACAACCTATGAATTCCGGCTGTGAAACCCTTTGACACATATTGTACTAATATGTGTTTGTGTATGTGTTTGCCTTCAAGTTGCCTGTTGACTTATGGCAACCCCATGAATTTCATAGAGTTTTCTAAGGCAAGGAAAATTCAGAGGTGATTTTGCCAGTTCCTCCTCTGAAATACAGCCCACAGCACCAGGTCTTCATTGGTGGTCTCCCATCCAAGAACTAAGATTGACCCTGCTTAGCTTCCACAGATCCTTTAAAAAGGAATCTGCAGGTGAGCTGATTGGGAAGTTTAATTTTGTGTTTGTACCACAAAGGAACCCTCCTACATGGACTGTAGCACTTCTGTCAAATTGCAATCTGTTGCAGATTTCTCTTACATTGCTATACCTATACCTGAGTGTGGGTCAAATTGATGGGGAAACTCCAAAGCAGAAGGAGGGCTTGTCCAGCAGTGGGAAATCAACTCACCAAAGTCCACTACATCGTGTAAGTATTCCGTACAAGTGTACGTGACGTGCTTCAAGATGTGATTTAGCAGCTTCACATGAGAAGTGGAGATGGTTAGTTTTTTCTTTCCTCGTCCATGGACTATGTCTTGGGGGACATCTGCAAGTGTGTCTAGAGTACCAAATGATGCCTCTAGGATGACCTACAGTTTTTCAGAAAAGGAAAACAGAAACAAAACTTAGGATCAAAGACATTTTGCCCTCCACCTAAGCCAGATTGGTCTAGAGCTTGGAGTTACTTCTCTGGATTAAAGTTCTCACATTCCACCACCCAACGCAGGACTTGTAGTCCAAACAAGACACATCCTCAACTTTTTCTTTCACACACATACACATAATTGCTCCTTCCCCTTAAGATTACTTAATTTTATTTTCCAGACATTGCAGCAAATTCTCTAAATATTTCCTAGCCATTTGAGGAAACATTTACCAGTTTTTCTTTGGTCCCTGGTTTGGACTAATCACAAAACTAGGGGATAAGAAGTGAGTAATGGGCCTGGAACCAAGAGCCAAGTTACCTGTGGTGGTTCCTTTTCTCTTTAGGTGAAGTTGTTTTGCTGCACTACTTTTTTAAAAAAATAACAATAATGGTAGTACTGCCAGCACTTCTTTCTTGAAGGCCAGATGTTACCACCTATCATGTTCACTTTCCCATAATGCCCACACAAATACCCTGCATCATGATGCAGCTTCATTCTGAGGGACATTTGGTGACTGTACCTGTTCAGTCTGATGTCCAGTTGAAAATGGGACATGTAAATATTTAAATATACAGGCAATAAAAATGCTCTTTCTTCTGATGGTTCTTTCCCTTTCAACCAGACCTGGACTCAATAGTTCTTCAAACAGGACAATCTCAAACTGTCCTCAAACTCAAAGTAGGACCCATGATTACTTACCTCAAGGGTGGTTGACTTTGGCACCCTTGGGAACCAATTTTGTACCACAGAATCCTCGTGGAGCTGCACAAATATGCCAAAAGGAAAGAAAAGAAAAAAAGAAAAGAAAGCATAGTTAATTTTAAAAAATGGTATATTTTATGGCAAATAGTCTAGGGAACCCTGTTTGAAAGATTAAATGTCATTCTCAGAAGCTTCCAAGAGAGTCAATTCATTTTATTTTTGTGAGAAAAATGTTGGTGTTGGGGACAGGGGACCATAAAAACAGCTTTGGGGGGCTGCATGTGGTCCCAAGGTTGCACCTTGATAACCCCTAACCCAGTGGTTCTCAACCTTCCTAATGCCGTGACCCCTTAATACAGTTCCTCATGTTGTGGTGACCCCCAACCATAAAATCATTTTCATTATTATTTATTTATTTATTTATTATTTAGTTAGTTAGTTAGTTAGTTAGCTATTTCCAACATCAAATAGATTTGAAACACTGCCCTAAATCACTGCTCTGGATAGACTTCTAATGCCTAAAAACTGGTAACCCTCCTCCCTTTTTTTAAACGCAGAAAGTGTCCATCAGTGCCGGAATTAAGGCAGTATTAAGGCAGTTCTGAATGTTGGGTTTCCACAGTTCAAAAAGCCAGTCACTCCCAAAGGCAATGCCAAAACAGCCCACATTTTACACGAGGCGCAGGGAGGAAAGGACAGGGAGAGAGGAAAGATGGCGGCGGCATAAGCAGACGGGTTTTGTTTCACTCCCTCCCTTCCTCCCTCCCTTAAAGGGAGTGCAGACACTGAACATACAAAAAGCGAGGAATGCAAGACAGCCAGGGCGAAGAACACAACACGTGCATGTGGCAAGCGCCAAGGGTCCACGCACAACAAAAGCAAGAGGAGAAAGTCATCCTGGCTATTTCTGCACTAGACTGTTATAGCACTATTATTCTGCTTTCACCATCCTATGGAATCCTGGGGTTTGCAGTTTGAACCCCAGCGCAGGGGTCTCAGAAGCACTGCTCCCATTGGCTGTGAGGCCACCTTTTTTTAAAAGGGGGGCAGAATTGAGGAGTGGCGACCCCTGTGAAATGGTCATTCGACCCCCAAAGGGGTCCCGACCCCCAGGTTGAGAACCACTGCCCTAACCCATCTCACAACAAATTCCTAAAGAAGGACACTATGAACATCAAGACACTTTCAGTTTCTTGGAGTTCTGCCTCCACACCTGTTTCTCAATGTGTGTGTCTCTCTCTCCTCCCCAACTTACACATACAGAGCATTACAGTGCACCCTCTGTATATGTGGGGGTTCTGTTCCATGAACCCTTGCATAAAACAAAAAAAGTGAATGCTCTGTCCCATTGTCATCAATGGACACAATGTATGTGTGCCTGGGCTGATGCAGGTGTGCACCCATCACATCCATTGATGATAATGGGACACAAGACTGCGTGACCTCACATTTGTGTATGTGCAGGTCATGCCAGAAGAGGGCGCAGTGTATCACTCCTTCTCCTTTTGATTATTTAACTTTTAAACTGAGGTCATTTCTGCACTAGCCTGTTATAGTGCTATTATTCCACTTTCAACATCCTACAGAATCTTGGGGTTTGCAGTTTAGGGAGGGGCCTAAACTGCAAACTCCAGGATTCCATAGGATGTTGAAAGTGGAATAATAGCACTATAACAGGCTAGTGCAGAAATGGCCTGAGCCAACTGAGAGAACATTTACCAGCCTTGTTTTGGCCATTAAACAAACAACTTCCCTAATGAAAGATAGGAGCCCAGCAGCCACAATGGATGGCAGAGTGGGAACTGATGCATAGCAAAGAGAAGCCAAACTTATTACAAAACTGTGTCCTTTTCCTAAGTACCCGTTCAGATGGAAAGGACCTGTTCAAGAAAAGACCTCTCCCTCTCTCCCTTTTAAAAATAGAAGACAGAGAAGATTGTTTTAGGCCCCAAATTTGCTTTGGACTGGACTGGAGTGCCTTTTTTTTTGCCTGTGGAATTGCGCCAACATTCAAAAGTAACCCAGCCTTCATGGCCCAAGGATTGCCCTCTTCCATACTTCTCAAAAGAAACAAACCCAACCATATTGCTTCTTTCCTCCCTCATAATGTCTAGACTTGGAGTTGCCTTACATCCTACTTCAGAAATTTATAAAACACTACATTACCTCCTGTTCCTCTGTATTTTCTTGATGGAAACCAAGCCCTTGAACAACAACAGCAAAGAGAAACTTTTATGGCTGGGAACAAGAAATTAGCAGCATGGCACAATGTAATATTCTGGTTTCAAAAGTTCACATTCTGGACAGGGCCAATATTGCTGAGGGTGGCAGTATTGGCACCTGGTTCTCAGTATAGTTTTGAAGAACCAAGTGATGGTTCATCCTGGAAAGTTCTCTAGGACCTCCACACTTTTTGTTCCTATGCATGACCATGGTTTTTTCTTTATCTATTTTGCTGTGCCAAGGAATAGGTAGAGGGTAAACTCCATCCACTTCTTCTCCAACCAGTGCTAAAAAGGAGGGGGAGACAATGGTCTCTGTCTAGAAATGGAGACAGTACCATCAGCAGCCACCTAGGATGAACTTTTCCTGGTCTGGATTTGACCAGAACTGGCAATTATAATCTTTAAGAATGGGGCCAACAAGCCAAATCCTGTAGTCTCTTTAAGGGGAATATTCCCCCTCCCCTCCCCAATTCTCCATTCTGTGGCTATTTCAGCACTACATAGTTATAGTGCTATTATTCCACTTTCAACATCCCATGGAATCCTCGAGTTTGCAAGGAGGGGCATTTAGAATTCTCAGCCAGAGAGCTCTTTGGCCACAGTAAACTACAAACCCCAGAATTCCACTGGATGTTGAAAGTAGAATAATAGCACTATAACAGTGTAGTGCAGAAATGGTCCGTGATTAATTTTTTCATCTAATTTTCTTCCTTTTCTGTTTTCACTAACTGGGAAGAAGAGAATTGGAGTGGAAAGGAAGAGAAACTTAGCTTGCAAGCCATCTCATATAAAAACTCATATAGAAAATTTTCCTGCAAGCCACCTTCACTCCTAGTTCTGGGAAAAAGCAGGATATAATTAAAATGAATAAAAATAAATTATTTCATTCATTCATTCATTTCATTTCACAACAGAGATAACTCAAGACTTTTTTTACCTGAGACAGAAAATCCTGGTGATCCTGGATATTTTAAACATCTAATAAACCACCTAATGATTGATGTTTTTCGCCCCTTAACAAACCACAACAAAGATCCTCAAAGATGAATTGTTTCAGCTTGCCTAATGGGTTCCAGTGACGAGCTAGAAATTGAACAGATGTGGGATTAAGATGGAAGAGTTTCAAGTTCCCATCTGTGTTGGCTATGAAGCTTACTGGATGGGCCAATCAATTTATAACTGGTCCAATCAAAGTTCGTAAGATGGTGAGCACAAAATGAATAATAAGAGTATGTACCACTCCAAAATTCCTCAAGGAAAGACACTATAAACTCATAATTAATAAATGAGTTGTTGACTGGTGCATAGGACCAATCCTATCAAGAAGCATTTAGGAAAGGAGAAATTGTGGAGTCTGAAGTCAGAGGCCAATATCCACACATTTCTAAAAGGAAGAGATTTCTAGCATTCAGACTCAGAACCATGCCCTCTAACTCTGAAACTCTGCCCATTATACAGGGGTTCTTTATGAGAGAAATGAACTTCACCCTACTGTTTCATGTAGACCAAAATATAAGGTTGGTGTTGAAAACAAGTTCTGAGTATGAGTCATTAATGAAACTTCTCCAGAACAGGTAGCAAATATCCCAAAGATCCCAAACAACCTTGGAAAAGAAGGGTGACTACTTGCCCTATAAGGCCATTTCTGCACTACACTGTTATAGCGCTATTATTCCCCTTTCAACATCTCATGGAATCCTGGGGTTTGCAGTTTAGGGAGGGGCATTTAGACTTCTCAGCCAGAGAGCTCTTTGGCCCCAGTAAACTACAAACCCCAAAATTCCACAGGATGTTGAAAGTGGAGTAATAGCACTGTAACAGTGTAGTGTTGAAATGGTCATTGTTTAAAAGCAAATCATTCATCAAGGAAAACTTTTAGTTAATGCAGATTTAGGATGAAAGGCACCTGAACACCATGTTTCATGTTTTGTTTGAACAGCTACAATTATTTCCTTTCCCTTTCTTTTGCCAAAGGAAATAACTATAGGCTCCATGGCTGCTAAGAGAACCTGGAACAGGATGTTTGCATTGAACCTCCATATTCTGCTATAAAACTTAACATCTAAAAGTTAAGCCTTTTTGTCTGCACAGTCTAGAATGAAACAATGTTATATCGTCAGCTACTGATGTCTGTGGTCAAGCCATCATATCTGGACTGAACCCACTTTTATAATGATCCTAAATTTACATCTCAAAATAGACAACCAGTTTGATCCAGCCTTTGAAATCAACTTCCCCTTATGGCAACCCTATGAACAACAGACCCTATCAGCAGCCCCGGTCAGCCCCTGCAAAATCAGGGCTGTGGCTTCTTTGATTGAGTCTATCCATCTGAAATGCAGTCTTCCTCTTTTCTTAGTTCCTTCTGCCTTATCAAGCATTATTATCTTTTCCAGTGGGTCATGTCTTTCAATAATACATCCAAAATACAATAGCCTCAGGTTTGCAATTTTAGCTTCTAGGGAAACTTTAGGCTTGGCTTGCTCTAGGACCTATTTATTTGTCTTTTTGCAATCTGCGGTGTCCATAGATCTGACCTCCAACAGCACATTTCAAATGAGTTGCTCTTCTTCCTTTCAGCTTTCTTCACTGTTGAGCTTTTACAACCATACATAGAAACAGGAAATTATGATGACATGACCAGTTCTGACTTAGATACAACCAGCCTTACCACTGTGTAAAGGAGCACAAGTTTTAGGTACAAACTGGAATTCAAAATGAGTATTCAGACTATTCAGGTTTTTTAGGAAGGGTGCTAACTACCTAAAGCCTCTAGTGGGGACTGCAGAACCATATCAGTAGTTCATACTATACATTTATTGAAGACAAAGGCCATTTCCGCACTACATTGTTATAATGCTATTATTCCACTTTCAACATCCTGTGGAATTCTGGGGTTTGTAGTTTTCTAAGGCCCAAGAGCTCTCTGGCTGAGAATTCTAAATGTCACTCCCTAAACTGAAAACCATAGGATTCCATAGGATGTTGAAAGTGAAATAATAGCACTATAACAGTGTAGTGTGGAAATGGCCAAGGACAATTAGTATAGGAAAAAACGATGTCCTCAAACCACTATCTGCCTACATTCCCTCAGATGGACAACAGACAGTGAAAGTTTTTACACGGCCGGTCTGATAATTAGGCAGCATAATGCACACGACTCCCTGAGACAGCAGATACTCAGAAGCTTGGAGAAGCAAGTGAAATACAGGAGAGAAAGGTATGCCACATGGCTTCTTCACTCACTGCCCTTAGGTTCAATAGAAGATGCTGTCCCAATGCCAGTGTTGAGGTGATATTCAACTGACAGTCCAACTGGCTTTTGGGAACAAGGAATGCCAGCTTATCTTTCCCCTCGGACAACAAATTACCATATTTGCTGATGTATTAGACGCCCCAGCGTATAATTTTCAGACCATACTTTTTAGGTTTTTTTTTTTAAGTACCCAGCCAAGGCAAATGCATAAGAGAGGGAGGGGGAGTGAAAGGAGGGGTCACGTGAGGTTTCCTCCACCCGCCTACCTTCCATTTTGCCTCGGCAGTGTTTCCCCAGCCCCTTCCCTTCCATTTTGCCTGGGTGTGGAGAACTCCCCGCTGAGGCAAAATGCATAGGAAAGGCAGGGGGCAAAAGCTAGCATTCTTTTTGCCTCCCTGCTTTTTCTGTGTATTTTGCCTCTGTGCGGAGTTCTTCCCACCCAGGCAAAACAACAGGAAAGAGGGATGAAAAGAATACTGGATAGTGCTAGTGCTTTTTTTGTTCCTCCACCTTTCCTACACAGTTTGCCTCAGTGGGCAATTCTCCCCACCCAGGCAAAATGACAGGAAGGAAAGGTGAACGGAGCCCTAGCGTGAGTGCTTTCACTTTACTATGCATTTGGGTCCAGCAGGAGTTACCCTTATTTGCTGGTGTATAAGACGCACTAGTGTATACAACGTACTCCATTTTCAGAAGGCATTTTTAGGGGGAAAAAGTGCATCTTATACAATGGCAAATATGGTAACTTGGATCAAGTGAGAATTTCTGCCTTACATAACCAGGTAATGCCACTGACTAGCAAGCCTCCCTCACTGTATAATTTGTTTGATAGTTCTTTTACCCTTATTGTTGACCTACCTGGAATTATAATGGTGTGCAAAGGTATCACCTCAGCTCCTTGAACGGGGTAGCTTAAAGGGATGTTCGGTTGAGCAACAAGGACATCTTTTTTCTCATGGGAATATCTAGGGCAAAGCAACAACAACAACAACAAAAGATGACAGCAGTGAGGCAGATTTGAAAAAGGCTTCAAAAGTCAGGTCAAAGGATGGAGACAGGGCGAGATGAAGTCAGAAGCGTAGAAAAATCGTTAAGTGTGTATACATACATACAGCCCTACTATTTTCCAAAATGGAACTCTGCCCTTTTTCAAGGAATCTTAAATAACATAAAATAGGTATTTAAATTTAGCTTCTTTGGAAAAACTTTAAAATAGGGAACAACATAAAAACAAAAATACCCCCCAGAAACCAATTACAAGTTTCAGCTGAATCACCCAAAGTGATGAGCTAACTTTTGAGCTCCACAGAACTCTCCTCAAGAATAGTTCTTAAAACCATGTTGGCAGCTATCAATTATATGCTAGCCAATTACACAGTTCACCCAAGTCCAGTGTAAAGAAATGTAAAGTGTAAAGAAATACTTCTTTTTATATGACCAAAATATCCCACTGAATGATGCTGGGTTCTGGTATTATGAGAGGAGAAAATCTTTCTTCTGTCCCCTTTCTCCAAACACACACAATTTTCACCTTCCCATGTTCCACCTTACTTCTTCTGTAAGCCCAACTATTATAACCTTTTATCATAGGGAATCTATGTTTTGAAAGTCTTGTCAAATGGATTTAGACCCTATAGATCCCTCATCTCCAGTATTTTGTATTGCATCTTAATAGGAAATATATTGTTTACAAAAACTGACCCACAGGTGACTCACAGGTGATAAACATAATTTTCAAGTTCCAACTTGAGATGTAGGATCCCCCTTTGTTCTCCTGTCACTGGTGGGTAAAAAGCTTTTTATTTAAACAGGCATTTGATGAGTAATTGGTTGCAAAAAGCCTTATATACTGGTGGTGAAGTTCCGTATTTTTATCTTTATTGTTATGTTTTTAAAACTATTTTATACTTTTAAAAATTAATGTTGTTTTAATATGAAAGCCTGTTTAACTGTAACTTTTATTGTCAGGTTTTATAGTTCTTTTTAATCTTGTTGTAACCACCTTCAATGCCATGTTGGGAGAAAAATGACGCTAAGTAAAAATCAATCAATCAATCAATCAAGGAAACTGTATTGAAATCTTTAGTGTTAAATTGCATGAGAATGCTTTTCCTTTCCCAGTTTATTTTATAAACTGCTGCTGCTGTTTATACGTAGTAACAGTAGATCTTACTCTAGGCATGACTGTATCATGACTAACTTAAATCCAATGTACTCCAATGTGACTTCTCTTGGCATAAGGACATGAGGATCCAACCCATTCCACAGAAGAATGAACAACTCTGCAAGCACCACAAATCAAGGGAAGACTCTGAATTTTGTCTATGTGACCCATGAAATCCAGTTCTAGGAGATAACATCTTGGTTCATTAGAGTAGATTGAGGGTACCTCCTCAGATAATCCTTGTATTCCTTCTCACGTCTTTCTGTGACTGAAGCAAGTTTATCCTTGTCAATATAGGCATCCAGTTGATAGATTTTTGCTTTGTTGTTGTTGCTTGTGGCACACTCGCAGTGATTCTTTGGTCCTAGCCTAATGAGAAGGGAAGGGGTGGAACAGTAGAAAAAGGGGAAGCAAGTATTATGACCATTAATAAAGGACAAATTTTAAGATTTGTGCAACAACTCGTAAAAAGATTTTTGTCCCTCCAATAATTTCTTAAGCACATTCTGACCACATTTTACAAAACACATATACACAAACTCAAAACTCAGGAGTTCCCAGTCCCATCACATTCCTGAGGTAAAAATTTGCTGCCAAGAGGCTTCAGAATAGCTGTGGTTGGTCTGAAATATTTCACTCCCTGAACCAATTGAATATGGCACCTGCTTCTACTTTATGGGCAGAAACTGAGTAGACTGAGAATTAAATCTGTGGCATTGGTGATGGGAAACAGCCTTTTTCACTTTCACTGAGGGCAACAAACTAGATTCAGAGATACAAGACAGGTTGCATGGTCTGCTACTGTGATTTGATAATGCCCAACAATCAGTGTGGTCTTTCTGCAAAATCAGTGTTGCTATTGTAAGTTTCCATTGCTGTTGTTGACTTACAGGGACCCTGTCATAGGCGACCCATATCATAGGGTTTTCTTGGCAAGATTTATCCAGAAAAGATTTGCCATTGCCTTCCTCTCAGGCTAGTTGGCTAATTGGCAGCAGTACTTTTATCAACACCTGGAGACCCAGTCATTGTTGACTTTCTTGTGCAAATTCTAGTTAAGACTTATCAGAACACCTACACAGCCCAAAGTTACAGCTAACTTTCCCATGAGAATCCCATTATAGCTGAGAGCAATCCTGGGGGAACCAGCATGTACATCTCTTGCTGGAAAGTTTGGTATGGTTATTGATTCCATACAATCATCCCAGGCTAAGAGGAATAAAAGAACTCCTTTTTGTGTATGATTTTGCTGCGTACCATACTGCTTAGCTGGGAATTTAGATGGTATGTCTTATGTTAGCCATTGGGGTACTTAGGAGTATGAAGTCTCTTTCTTTGGAGATTTTTAAACAGAGGTTGGATGACCATCTATCAGGAATGCTTTGACTGTATATTCCTGTATGGCAGGGAAGTTGGACTCAATGGCCCTTGTGATGACTTCCAACTTTACGATTCTAGGATTTTAAGGATTCTAAGGCATCACACTTGATACATGCTCTGGATCCTGGAGTCTGAACATTTTGCCTGGTTCTGGTATACATAGTAAAAGAAGCTAGCATTTTTTAATTCTGAATTGTTTGTAATACAATTCCTCACCTGGTCCTTGTGTGAGAAGCTATTTACTTTAAGGGGCTTTCCACATTACACTATTATAATGTTGTTATTCCACTTTCAACATCCTGTGGAATTCTGGGGTTTGTACTTTACTGAGACCAAAGAGCTCTCTGGCTGAGAATTCTAAATGCCCTTTCCTAAACTGCAAGCCTCATGATTCCATAGAACGTTAAAAGTGGAATAATAGCACTATAACAATGTAGTGCAGAAAGGCCCTTACATACCCTCTAATGGTCCCAAATTGGCAGGCTTAGATGGATTAGATTAGGAGCCACTTTCAAATGTTGTAGAAACACTGGCCCTGTGGTATTCTGGGGAGCAAACTAAACGTGACACAGGAGTTCTTGGAACACCATCTCCTATAGCACGTCTATTGGAAAACATGGCACTGAAAGGCATGATTTTGACAAATTGCAGACACCAAATCCATTTCAAGGCTCTGAGAGAGAGATCGTTTTTTCAAGAACCTTGGAGAGAGTCATAGTGGAATGGACTTCAAAGACTTCATTCAAGATTCTTCCTTCATCTGGAAGTTCAGGCAGAGAGAAAAAGATGTTTGGTTTCCTTCCCAAGAAGAAGCAAACAGACATGCTGTTTATAAGCCAAACCAATGTTCTCTCAGACTTCTAATGAGCAGGGTTTGGTGTTTGCTGCTGACAGGCTTTTAAAATTGTACTGTTGCATGCACTGAAACTAATCTAGTTCAAATATATTAACATTTTATATGATTTCATTGTGTGCTTGGTGTTTTTTATGGTGTAAGTGAGAGAGGCAGTTTCGCCTGGTAGCCAGTGTGCAAAGAATTGCATCTGGCAGCAGATGCTTGTAGGAGCATATTTCCTTCCAAAGCTCACATGATGAGTCTCCGGTGGGCAACAGTGGCCACTTTTCTGTATGCAGAAGTCATCCTTGTCTTTCTCCTGTGTATATCTTTAATCTCTGCAACACGATGGCAGAAGATCTTCAAGTCCTGCTTTGTGCAGCTTGTGGTGGCATACGGAAACACCTTCTTTGTTGTGCTCATTGTCATCCTTATCTTGCTGTTTCTTGATGCCATTTGTGAGATCTGGAAATATGACAATGTGACTGAGAAAGTGAACCAACAGAACAATCCTGGGGCTGTTGAGCATGTTCACATGAAGCTCTTAGAGCCCAGTGAAACCTCTACATTGCTGGCTTCTTGTTATTGATGGCCTTCTTGCTGAGGCGTCTAGTCACCCTGATCTCCCAGCATGCCATTGTGCTGGCCTCTAAGAAAGCCTTCAAGAAACAGGCTGAAGGATCCAGTGATGCTGACCAAGAAATACATAGAGGAGAATGACATGCTGAAGAAGCAACTGAAGCTGGTGGGAGTGGAAGTTGGCTGTCTGGACACCACAAGTGCCGGGGCTGAGGAAGAGAACAAAGCCTGCAGGCAGAAGTCAAAAAGCTGAAGGAGGCTGGCCATAATGAATTATTAGCCATTAGCCTAATCAAGGATCATCGTGCCATAACAGCAGCCTCTTCCTCAGAAATTTTGCTCTCCAGTTCCACTTCATGCTTATAGTTCTTCACCAGAGCAAGAAGAGGTTAACTTCAAACATGCACAGCAACTTACGGTTAACAATTTATAAAATGCACTTGTCCTTCTCCTGTCAGCCATTGTAAGTTGTGGCAATCAGCTTGTCAACAGTAAATTTCCCCATGCCACTCTGTATTTATAGATCCACTTTCAAGCAGTTACAAAACATAATTAACTGATATAAAGCCATTCTGAACAAACATGACAATGAAGGCATCAGCCAGTTCCTTCAGGTTTACAAACCCAAGGTGGGATTTCCTTAACCATGACCTCTCCTCATTCCAATCTTACACAGAATTGGTCTATGACTAAGCACATTTATAACCGTCAATAGGATAAAAGAAAAGAAGAATGTACATAGCAAGCTAACAATCTGCCTATGCCTTAACCAAAGATTTACTCTGTGTCCCAACCAAATAAAGTATTGTTACAAATAATAAT
The DNA here is from genome assembly GCA_948474755.1 of Ctenosaura bakeri. Classification (NCBI taxonomy): domain Eukaryota; kingdom Metazoa; phylum Chordata; class Lepidosauria; order Squamata; family Iguanidae; genus Ctenosaura; species Ctenosaura bakeri. The sequence goes on from CAOLHI010002967.1 coordinate 26,334, forward strand.
GCAGTGAAAATTGTAACTTTTCAGAAATGATAGTACCTTAGTGTAGTACATTAGTGTAGATAAAACTTCTAAATTTTTGTTTTGAAAGTTCTATTAAACCATTCCACAACCCCTGCTTTAACTTCATTATTGGTAACAAAGTGATGTACCCCATGTTGCTTTTAGTAGACTATTCACAGCCTTGTTCAGAAACTCACAACCATTATCTGCCTGTAATTTTCCAGTTTTTCTCCCATCTTGTCTGAAAATAGTGTCAAAGGCCTTGGACACTTCTCTACCTGGTTTATTTTTCAGAACTAAAGGTCAAGAATATTTCGACAGAATATCTATTACTGTTTAAATATACTTGTAACCCCTGTTATATCTAGAAAATTCTTGCATGTTTAAATCAGCCTGCTACTGAAAATCCTTTTCAGATACAACAGTCTTGTTTCTTTTAAAAATGGACCCTAGACACCTCCACCTTCCAGATGGTTTTGCTCTGTTTTTTGGCCTCCTGAAAGAGTGGGTAAACAACTTCTCCAGGTATATAATATATATATTTTAAGGATTTTTTCATGTTCTATCATTTTGCTAGCTAATGTAAGTATGAAAACACACAGGCATAGAACGAATCATTTTTACTGCAAAATACACAGAGCACATCTGCTTCTCAGGACTGTAGGAAACACATGAAATGCACAATAAATTTACATTCTGCATGTTCCCAAACGGAAGGTTCTGCATATCACTTCGCCATCCTCCAATGGGTCATCAAGGAGTGACTGGCCAGCGGGCCAGGTTATTTCCCACCACTCTCTCAGTGTCCTGATGGTCTGGCTTATAAAGCAGCTCTCCATCTCAATTTTCAATGCCAGAAATTGGCAATCTTTGCATCTTTGGAAAAAGCACTTTCAGATCACAGCCACAATCACACCCCATATCAAACCACTCCTCAGGGTGATCTGTACTTCAATCCCCAGGCCAAACAGTTTCAGGATCAGGATCACACATAAAAACAGCTGTAGGTGAGCTCTCAGTTGCAGGAAAAAGTCTCACATTCTGAGGAGTTGTAGCAGTCTCTTCCTCTTCCTGACTTTCCAAACCTGTTGTGGGGCGGGGGGTGGGAGATGTGAAGCTTTTGCTTTTCCTGTAAGTTCCGCACACAAGGGCATCAGAAGCAACTTCTGTACAGGACAGGGCATTCGCTTATGGTGGGACTTCCAGATAGGGCAGGAATCCAGCTAGGATGGGACTTCTGTGGGGTGGCATCTGTCAAGGGGTTGGGCTTAGGTGTTTGATAGAAGGTGCCACCTTTAACTGCTTCTTACTTATGCAAGACTTCCCTGATCTGGTTGTTTCATTTCACTTGTCTATTTCATATTGTTAGTTCTGAATAACCAGTTTGCTGAAACATGTTTAAGGACACTTCTTTTTTGTGGTGTAGGAATCTATCCATCTTCTTTCCATGTTATTTCTGCCTCTGGTACCAAATGTTCTGTTAAAGTAGTAACATCCTAGAAACACAGCTACTTTGTTAAGCGAGGTATGCCTGTAGTCAGTTGGTAAATGTATCCTCTTTTTTGGTTTTCAAAATATATTAAGCCTGATTTAACAAAAAAGAAAAAGGAACTGGGTGGGGTAGATCTAGTGGCACCTTTAGGACTAATTAGTTTATTTAAGCTTGAAATTTTCTACATTCCAGTTCTCATATGTATATACCTCAGATGTGCTGCCCAAGTATAATATTAAAGTCACAGACATTTAAGCAGTTGTGCAGTTTAAGCAATGGGGATGGGATCAGAGTGCAACTGAGTACTAGAAGATGTAAACTATGACACTGAAAAAGTTGTGTTAAGATGATACAGCTCTGTTGTTTAGTTTTGACAGCCACACTAGTTTGCTTCAGTAGTCGATTTTTCATTCTTTCAAGAAGGTTTTAGTATCAATATTCAACAAGATGAACTGAGTGATCTAGTTCCTTTTTGAAACTTTTTACAATTTGTAGGACATTTCAAATGGTTAACTTGTTTGTTGGAGTCTGTACCCCGGCTGTTTAAATTGAAATGTGGCTGTGTGGGAGTCAGCTGGCCCTTCACAAAGCCCCACTGAGATACTGCTGCTTATAGCTAACTGCTAAGAATCATACCCCATTTCTGCATGACACTCTCTCGCATCATCCCATTGCAATCCTGGAAGTGTCTTTGCTGGGAAGGGAGTGTGATAGGAACTCTCCCCCCACCGCACCTGGCCAGCTGCCTGTGGAAGGGAGCACGAGGGACACGTTCCTTCCTTCTGCAATGCACCTGGCCTTCCCATGCTGCAGTGGGGAAGGAAGTGCGTGATCATGCTTCTTGCCCTTCCGTGTGGCAGGTAAGCATGAGAGTGTTGCATGATTGTGGGTACTTAATGGATTTAATCTGTTAAGTGAATATCCTGTGATGGCAATGCATAGGGGCAGAATGGCAGCTGGATCGCGACGATGTCCATAGTAGGACTGTGACACCATGCAGAAATGGCCATAGAATCATAGAGATGGAAGAGACAACAAGGGTCATCAAGTTCAACTTCCTGCCATGCAGGAATACATCATCAAAGCATTCCCGATAGAATTTCTGTCTGGGGGGAGGTGCTTTTTAAAGAGTCTAATTATTGCTAATCTGATTTATTTGATGCATTATTTAATTCAGAATTTTACTGAAGGTGGTAGGACAGAGTTTGCAAAAAAGAGTGTGATGCAATCAAAGAAACGGTTGAGTACAAATGATATTTTTGTGTATTTGATGTTAAAAAAAAAAGGGTTGTCCCTTACAAAAAGACTTACTACTCTGTTCTACTTTTAATGCTTATACCAGATCGCCCCTTAGTCCAATGCATCCAGATTGATTTAAAAGACCAGAAAGTCCCCGATTTTATTCCTGCTCTTTCCCATTTTATTTTGGAGATTCTGGATGTTTTGTTTATCCAAGAATATTTTATGTCAGCTCCCTACAATCAAAGACTTCTAATACCAGCAATGCTGGTTAGTTTATTTTTAACCAAGTAGAAAACTGGAAGGAATAGGAACAAAATAAAAAAATCCAAAGTCCATGAGTCTGGGTGTGCCATACTGAGGAAAGAGCTGAAGCCACGAAACCTGGCTTGTAAAATTATAATTATAAAATTATGTTATATGATTTCATCTCTGTCCCTGGCTATATATTTAGGAAATGTCTAGAAGAAGAGCTGAAGGGAGTAGCAACTTACACTTCAATTATACTCTGTATTATTCCATTTAAAATGGCGGTGACTAGAAACTAGAAAAATTCAGACCAGAATTCAGCAGACCAGGGCAAACTCCCAAACTATTTTGTTTGCATAGAAAAGAAATATGTCAAAATATTTTAAATAAATGCTCCGGTATCAATATATTTAAAGTAGGATGGGCAAGAGTTCAGATGGCACTCTCCCTTCATTTTCTATTGCCTCTCCCAGACCCAACAGGCTGGCACATTTTTGTGGAACCAGGAAAGATTGCATATTTTGTTCAAATACACTTTGTATTTTTAAATATAATCCCTTAGTCTCACATTAAGAAAGCAAATCAATACAACCATTTTTACAGAAGACTTGGCTGCATAAATCTTAATTACAATGATGATTCTTATTGCACTAAAGTAATGTTTTTTATTCCTTTCCAACAATAAGATAATGGCTTGGCTGTATAGCTTTAACCAATATTTTAATCAAAATACTTTGTCTGGGAACATGGGGCTACCTTTATCTTTTTTTAATTTCAGTGCTCTTAAAAGCAAAATTGCAGAACTTACCAAATGCCATTATACAGGAATAGAGATTTGTATTTCTCTTCTGGCAAAAGCTTGAAGAGAGAGGAGGCTTCTGGAAAGTCCCCTCCTTGCTTGGCTTGCCTCCATTTCCCCTGGTAGATGAAAGAGTAAGCCACCATAGACAGGCACAATATTGATCCATAAAAATACCTGCATCTGTAGGAGAGAAGAACAAAGAATCAGCTTCCAAGCCAACTTAGTACAGTTTGTTCAATTCAAAAGTTCTCTAAATAGACAAAAACAAAAATAAAAAATTGATAATTATATCACATACCCATTTTTTTTAAAGAAAAGACTTCCATTTGTCACTGGCAGTGAGAATTGTCTATGCAACGTATTGGAAGAAAATGGAGATTCCCAACAGTGGCTGAATGGTTTAACAGATTAATGACAATCGTGAAGATGCACAAGTTGTCAACTAAATTAAAGTGAAATTCTGAAGAAGAGTTTATTTTACAATGGAGATTTTTAATGGATTTTTTAGGGAAACTGAGGGTAAACTCATAATTTTAGGGTTTTGAACTTGTATGTTACTGTTCCTTTTTAATTTTTATTGTTATCATGAGAAATATTATGAAAATCAAATGTGACTATAGCTTGTTGCTTGTAATATTTTCAGTATAGGTACGGTTTGTTTAATAGAGGTAATAGATTTACTGAGAATTAATCAATGGTCTATGAAATTAAATAATAATATTTTGCATTCACTAACAATGTTGAAACTTGGTCCAAAATAGAAATCTAAGAAACTTAGAATTTAAAATACTTAATGAGTATAAATATAATGAGCAACAAATTTAATAGTAATTTTAAGTAATGATTTTAAGTTAAGTACATTTAGGAGCTGTCTGCAACAAGGACAGGAACCACTTCTAATTAGTTGCAGCTTTTTTTCACTTTACTTTAGTGTAGTTAAATTTGTTAGTTTAGTTTAAATATGTCTTATTTTTTTGTTCAATAATTGTAATGCTGTGTGCAATTTTTAGTTTAATTCTGTTTCCTTTTCTCTTTTTCTCAGATGTATTGTTTTAACTGGTGTTTGTGGGGTTTTGTGTGTGTGTGTGTGAGAGAGAGAGAATATGTTTAAAATTTCAAAAAATTCTGATTAAAAATACTCCCATTAAGTAACCAGCAGAGTAAACAGTTCAACTCAATGCAATCCAACAAGTCACCTTTATGTCTTAAAGGTAAATCTTCTCAGCGTGAGAGCTGCCACTGAGAAAAAGAAGGGGCAGTTTGTAAGGTATTCAATCAGTTGTCCAGGGAATTTGGCAAAGTAGAAAACTGTAAAGTCATGTCAGTTGAGATATCAGTTTCACTAGCTTGTGACAGTGCTTTTGCAAATAGATGCAAAATAAAATTTTGCGCCAGTTTAAAGCCTCCAAGCATATCCAGGTTCTTGAATTTCAGAAGAGTCAAACTTTGCCTTTGGAATTCAACTTTGAGGTAATGTTTAACCAACAGAACAATGCACTTTTTGTAATCATTAATGCTAGGATCTTGCTTTGCTGAAAAATGAATCCCTTTCACATCTTTGTATTATCTATTCACTTAGGTCAACATTTTATATATTTATATGCTCCAATCATAGGTTCGTGCATGGGCATTTCCTAATTGATGATTACAAAAGGGGCATCTTTGTGTTTATTAAAAAACGCTTCAGAGTTGCATTCCAAATGTGGAGTCTGACAATGTTCAGAAATTTAGAAATCCAGATATGCTTGGCAAACTTCAAACTTCAGGATAGTCTTTTAAACCAGCAGAATGTCCTTCAATCTCTTTAACTGTAACTTTAACTCCACCACATCAAGTTCCACTACATCAGGTCATGAGGTATTCTAAAACTTCTAGAGAGCATTAAGTCAAAGAAGGTTGCTTTAAATTTTTAAAAGGGCTGAAGACATTTATTTTTTTCTTATTTATTTTATTATTTCTATATCATGCCTTATCTCGAGATAGTGTACATGGTCTCCTTCGTCCTTGTTTTATCCACATAACAGCCCTGTGATGTAGGTTAGGATGGACTAAGTTAAGAGACAGTAATCAACCCAAAGCTACCCAATGAGCTTCACAACTGAGTGGAGATTTGAACTTTGGCCCTAGCCTGATCTTATGAACAACCACTGGTTCTGAATTTAACCTTCTGGATAACCACTGAGAAAAGTTACATTCACAGCCAGTTGTAAATGATCATGTTATCCAGAAAAAAGATTAGAGTTAATCTTCCATCTCTGGCATGAAAATACAGTCATCCCTCCACATTTGCCCAGGGTTAGGAGCACAAGACCCCCGCGAAAGTGGGAAAAAAAACATGAATAACTCTAGGCCCTCCCAAACCATATTGAGCACACAAAAAAGTATGATAGTCAACCCACTGTGGATTCCTTTGAGGCATCAGGGTTCCTTCATAAAGCAGAAGTGGGTGGTGTTATGCACGCCTGAAAGGCCCCCTTGGAGTCCATGTCCTGAGAACATAATCATTTTATATAAAATATAAGGGAGCCATGGAGAGATACTGAAAGGACACATAAACAGGAGATTTCTTCTTTCTGTCTTACATCCTGGGGTATCTGACAAATGGCTAACAGGCCACTTGAAAGGAGTGTCTGCAGAAAACAGGAAATTACTCTCTGAGAAAGTAAACAATGTCTGAAGTGTGAAGCAGGCTTAAATCTCAGGAGAAAGAGACACTGATCTGCAGGATTCTCTTTTTGAACTAAAAAGAGAAGGATCCATCTTCATAAAAAGATGAAAAACACATATAGCTTTTCCCAGGACATGGGACTTATATATTGAGACACAGTTCCTCATTCCTTGGGAGTTCTTTTTTGGGAGAAGTTCTTTTTGGGAGCTTTTCTGAGTTCTTTCTCTGAAGTTTAAAAGATGCATTTTAAGTGAGGAGTTTTCTCAGAGCCGCAGAAACAATGGAGATGGTAACCAGCTTAAATTTACAACACAATGGACTTCCCTCCTCACAAGAGTGGCTGGAAATCATCTTTTCTCCCAGCTGAAGATTGGTATTGTATGTCATCAAATCCTTTCTGTTTTTCTCTCTCTTTCTTAATTTTAATCTTTTTCTAACTTTATGGTCTTGTATGCTTGAAGTGTGAATGAAGCTGAGTGAGTGTATGAAATTACTTTTTATAGGCTTGTATACTTGTTATAGTGAATGTAGCTGAGTTATTGTAGGGAATTTTACATCTGTGTTAATAAAATACTTACATTTAAACAATTGGTGTGATTTTTGTCTGACCTGACCTGGTATACATTGGGTTGGAAGATCCTTGCTAAGTTACCCTGCCTCTTGCTAGCTTAAGAGAGTGCTCAAGTTAATTTCCCCATCTTTGAGTATTGTGTTTTGGTTATTTGAATGATCCTTAATTGCCCTGACCTCTTTGTAGGTCTAAAGCAGTGCAGAGCTAATTTTTTCCTACAAGAGACAATTTTGACAGCTTTTGGGGAATCCTTTTCAGAGAAAGCCCTTGTATCACAAACAAATTGGTGGAGTTCTCAGAAAACAGAGTAACAGTGGCTGTTGGGGCTTACTGCCACCTCCACTGCTGCCCCCCATTTTTAGGAGGGACGTAGCAAGCCTTGTTAGCAGTTTCTCAGTCTCACGAGCCTTGCAGTCTCTATTAAAAATGGCATAGGGAGGCAGCAGAGGTGACAGCAAATAATCTGTGAATAATCTGCAAGAGTGAAACCTGCAAATGTGGAGGGCTGACTGTATTTTCAGGGCGATTCTTGTAATAATAACGCAAAGGCTCACTTTATATTGTGCCTTACATTGTATTCATGTACAAATACCTTCCAGAGGGCAGATCTTTATCTACTGTGTGATTTTCAGTAATCTATCATGGATTTCTGTTTCCCATTGATTCGAAATACTGGCAACACAATGGCCTGCCTTCTACCTAAATTGCCCTAGCGAAGCTAAGTAAGCGTAGCATGATCACCAGGAGTGGGTTCTGTTAGCAAGGTGATTGAGAGCTACATTTGTTTCTAGCACTTAAAAGAGTTCATAGGGTCAGACTTATTCAGTTTCAATGTTGTGTTTTTAGCATATGGCTCTGGGTGGTGGATTTCAGGATTCCGGCAAGAAAAGAAAAGCAGCTCCCACAAATCTGAAGTCTGTCCACTTCACTTGCTTTATATACACACGATAAACAGGGGAAAAAATCATTTCTAGTCGTGTGTAGAAGTACCCATGTGAAAGAGGAAGAATAAGCACCTGGATTCTTCACTGCTAATAACCAACAGCAAGCATACTTGCCTTTGTTTAAAATAAAAAATGGCATAAATAAGTGGGGAATACTAAAAGCAAGGAGCTTCTTAATATCGCATACAGAAAGTCTATGGTGGCAGTTGTTGTTTTTTTTAAGCTCATTCTCTTCACTGGAAACCAGGGCAATTCAAAGTTTAAAGAAAAAAAGAAGGAACTAAAATTGCCCACCATACTAAACATTACATTCATATATAGGACCACCAGGAGTACGCACACAAAAACAAGGAAACGCCAAGACACAAACCAGTTTTGAGACCAAGATCAATCAGTCATATAATTACCATCGTAATCTTTTCAAGAGGCTACTAGTTGACTTACAATGTTTCATTCCTTAGAATTTCAGCTTCTGCAAAACAGTTTCTACACCCCACCCCACAGACACAATGATTACTACACTTCCCTTTCTGCTCACCTATAGGTGCAAGAGACAGTTGGCATGGTGTCGTGGTGTGAGTCTAAGATTCTGAGTGAGCAGGGTTTGAATCTTAGCTCAGTCACAAAAACCCATTGGGTGACCTTGGACAAAGCACTCTCTCTCAGCCTGTGGTAGGCAATGGCCAGCCTCCTTTGAATAAACTTTCCCAAGAAAACACCATGACAGACTCACCGTAAACTGGAGTCAACTTGAAGTTGCATAATAACAATAGCTGCAAGAAACTCTCCAACTAATGACAATAAAAGGAGACAAGGGCCAAGAAAATTACGAGTGGACTCTACAGCAAAGTTCCTTATTACGGACAGTGGACTGTAGTAGGAAAGCACCCCTTAAGATCTCTATTCCCCATCTCTGGGCAGAAAATGCTAGTGATAGCTATGTTTTAATTTGCTGTGGTGTGTCAGTGTCAAAAAATAAAAAAAAAGAAAGATATAAAACAGTTCCAGGCAGAGAAAAACTAGAACTGTTTCTGTCTCTGTTTCTAGGATCCAAGTGCACACAAGAATATCAAGAGCCACTTACCTCCATAATTTCTGAAGTATCTTAGAGTGCCCCTTTTCCATCCTTTAGAAGCACCCAATTGTGCAGTTATGTTCCAAGTCGGAGCAAGTATCAAATAAATCCAACTATAAAGGGGTACCTAGACTGTAAACTGCATCGCCGCATCCGGGACTGAAAGGCTCTAGCTCCACCTTCACCTTTAGAAATACAGCCAACAGCTTGTAGGGCTGATTCACACTTGCCTGGCCAGTCTTACAAGGTTTATACATATACATTGTGGCAAGAAAGGGAATCTAGAAGTTCCCAGGGGCTAGTGGAAGGTCACATCTAGATCCAGGCTACCGGTCATTATGGGCAATCCCTAACCTTTGGACACAAAATCCAGTCCAAAGGTGGCTGCGAATGATTTAACCAAACCTTTCTGGAACTATCCAACTCACTATTACTCACGTTAGTGATGATATCTCCATAAGGGATTATTACATCTTGAACACAAACATTCAGGAAGGTCAACCTAGGAGGAGGGCCTAATGGTCAGAGGCAGTTAGAAAGAAGCAGGCGCCCTGCTGGTGAAAGTAACAAGGGAGAACAATTTCTACAAGAGTGTGGATGTTTAAAGAGTTTTAGACCTGTAAATCAGGAAACTCCAGGCACTCTGGGCTTCCCTAGATGGCCATGCACGCTTTCTGATCTCCATGATATCAATGTTTGGAGGTCCCTCACATTTTGTATGACTTCTTCCTCCTTGCTAAAAAAAAAATTAAGATCCTTAAGACTTATTTACTGGCACTAATGCTGCAAGTTAAAATGTTCTGGAGGGAAAGGAAGTCTTCCTCTCTTTGCTTTTGGCTCTGCCTACTGTTTGAAAGAGACCCATCCCACCCTATAAATCTTTCTGAAATGGTACACAAACATTAGGCCTAAAGAGATTCTCACCCTTGGACTAAAGAAATCAAAAAGCATTTAACTAAAGACTATGGAACCTCTGTTAAACAAAAAGCGACCTCCTTCATGCCCCTGCCCAGCAAATGACTTGTCATTTGATGTGGGTTGAAGAGAGAAGGATAACAAGGGGTTGGAAGGGGAGCAGAGAAGGCTGTGAAAAACAGTAGGTTCTTTTCATCTGTGGTGTAGTATAGCTAGGGTGTGGATGAGTGGCCCTGCAGGAACTGTTTGTTTAGCAGGGACAGTGATATTATCTTCTTCCTTGTTCGGTCTGAACAAAAGTTCAGGATACTCAGTGTGGTAGTGGTTGACTAGTTTTGTTATCATACAAATAGTTTGCGAGTGCCTCACATCAATGGGTAATTGAGAAGTATTTTTTTTACCAAAAACAAAACAAAAACACCATACTCTTCCTATTGAAAACTGCTAGACCTGGTTTATTGATAAGGATCAACAGTGCTGACCACATTTTTTGGACTATCATTGGGGGCATGACTATAGGGACTGTCAAGATAAGAACCTGCCCATCAACATTGCATTTGATAGGGTTTTGTATCCACATATTAGAATCTGGGAACACCCAACCACATGCCCTTGAGCTAGGTCCAAGATATGCTGCTGCCTGAGGCAAAGGACAAAATGATGCCCTCTATTCCACACACAGAATACCAGTACAATGTTATAACCCTAGTGATGGGACAATGTCTGCCAATACACCTAAGGCTAGCAGATTAATTAAGGGATTACAAGGCAGGATGTCTGGAGCCTAATCACTCTGTCTTCCAACAGATGGTAGGATTGGATCAGTCCTTTAGATATCTTGGACTACAATTTCCAGAATTCCCAACCACTAACCCTAGTGGCTGGGCATTGAAGTTCCAAGCATCTGGAGGACACTAGGTTTGGGGCAGGCTGTTCCAGGACCATGTGTCTTAACCATGGGTCCCCCATGTTTTTGGATCCAAACTCTCACAAGCCCCAACCAATATCGTGAGTGGTGAGGGACTTGATCAGATGTACTCCCAAGAATACTGATGTAAACTACTGAGCTAAGGTGATGAACAGAGCTGGATGTCTGCTGATAGGGCTAGAATGGATTTTTAGCAACTGCCATACAGGCATGTGATTAGTGATGCATGTGGCCAGCTATGCAACTGATATTGCAGATTAGCCTGTGAAAACTTGTTTTGTTCTTATCTCCCCCCCCAAGAATTTATGACTTTCCCCATGTTATCTCCACAAAAATCCTCTGAGATTGGTTGAGTTGAGAGACAGTGACTGGCCAAAGACCATGCAGCCTTCAGTGGATATATGGATATGTATAAATATGCAGATTTATGATTTTTAAGGTGTAAAGTTGTGCTTAATATATGGATTCATGTTGTTAAAATCAACTTAAACATCTCTTTTTCAAAACTGCTAGAAATTTCCTCTACAAGAAAGAACACCACCAAAGTGAAAGGGGAAAATGTTGGTCTGCTGTCTTTGAAATGACAATTATCAGTATGAACAGCAATGAGAGACAGATTAACTATCAACAGATAACCTATCAAACAGAGAGCTGGGAATTCATGACAAAAGACTGCAGCAATGAATGGAGAGAGATGCTCCCATTCTATAGCAATCAATGACAACCATAGAATCCTACCTACCCAGCCCTGAGTTTCATTATCTCTGCACTCCAGCATATGTCTAAGCAGGGAACAATTTTCCCTGCACTTTTGATGGCTATCCATATTTGCCCTATGATAGTATACATGCATTGTAACAAGATATGGTGAGTCTCTTGAAATCAGGCTTGTTGTCCTATGTGAACCTCTCTGTGCTAGTCATGCCTTATTAACCAGCCGCAAATCACAACCTGAACTTGTGGTACAGTGTTGATTCACAAGCTCTGACTTGTTAAAACTGTGACTTATGATATCTGAGGTGCCCTGAGATCTTGGGATGTAGACTGGGCTATATATATATTTAAATAAATAAACAAATAAATCTGAGCCCATAACTATGACTTGCCTCTGGCTTGTTTTCCAGTTTCCTACCCTGAAACAACAGCTGACAAAAGACACAGGGAAAATAAGTCATAATTTATTGAGTTGCCTGCCATACAATTTATAGCTAAGTGACAAACCATGGTTAACATATAACTTGGCTTATCCTAACAGAAAAATGCACTCTATATTTTTTAATAGAAGTGAGCTCAATTAAAATCAAACTCAGTTGAGCTAACCTACACTGATTTAGTCCAACTAATGTGAGTTCAAACTCAGCTTCTTTATGGAATGTTCTGCCTCTATTCAGGGTCTCGAGGCACTTAGAGATTTTGATATGATTCTAACATGATCCTTATTCATTATGTCATAAGGGGGTGGTGAGAGCAGAGAGAGAAAGAGACAGTGATGTTCTTTAAACAGATTTGCTCCCAATCTCTTTTGACTGTTAATACCACTGCAGGCTTACAAAATGCACCACCAGAGGTTTCATTGTGGTAGTAGACTACTCCTTAGTCATTGATGCTCTGATGATGATGATGATGTGGCATCATCAAGGATATGTTTGGAGGCAGGCTGAAAGAAGCCTTGAATCTGTGGAACCCAAAGCCCTCTATTTCCTCAGGTAAGCCTCCAAACTATGACCATTTCCGCACTACAGTGTTAAAGTGCAGCTATTCCACTATCAACCTCCTATAGAATTCTGGGGTTTGTAGTTTAGGGAAGGGCACTTTGAATTCTCAGCCAAAGAGCTCTTTGGTCTCAGTAAACTACAAACCCCAGAATTCCACAGGGCGTTGAAAGTGGAACAGCAGCAGTTTAACAGTGTAGTGCGGAAATGACCAAAGCCTAAAATAGAGGTTGGCAATTGGGGCAGGTCCATACCCTCCCATATTTCACAGATGAAAACCAGGACACATGTGGCCAAGGAACATCAGAGCATGGTGAAGATGGAAAAAGTTATTAATAAGGAAGAACATAGGAGCCAGGAGAGGCTGCAGCACTTTCCTTTTGCCTGAGCTCCCATGGAAGGGTAAACTTCTGCCCACTCTTCTCCTATCCATCTGGCTAAGTTAACTGAGTGTAAACAGCTTTTGCAGTTTGAACTCAGACTGCAGCAACACAAGAAGGGGAGGACAAATAGGGAAAGTAAGAGGCAGAGAGAAAAACTAGGATATTTTAAAATCAATTAAAAATTGGGAGGATAGAAGATTAATGGGACTATGCCTCCATCCTGAGATCCAGCATGGTGTAGTGGTTTGAACACTGGACTACAGCCCTGGAGACCAGGGTTTGATTCTCTGCTTGGTGATGGAAACCCACCGGGTGACCCTGGGTGCGTCTCACACACACACAACCCCAGAAAACCCCATGATAGGTTTGCCTTAGGGTCTCCATAAGTTGGAAATGACTTGAAGGCACACAACAACAACAATAACAACAACAACAACAACCTTGCCAAATCAGGACAGTTGGAGAGTATGGATAAAAATATTTCCAAAAAAGTAACACTGATGATAATATATATATCCTAGTATTAATAAGCTAATAACATTCACAGTTGGTAACAATTTAATGTGACAATAGTTGGGAAGGGGAAAAGTTTTGGAAACTCTTAGCCTTAAATCAGTTGCTAATTCCAACAACAACAGACCCATTAATTCACTTCCTGATCAAACCAAAATAAATATAAATGTCATTTATTTAATTAGCCTACTATAGCTGAGTTTCAGCTAGGAGCTGGAATCATTTTGCCCTCCAGATGTTAAACTATACATCCCAGCAGCATTAGCCAGCACCACCAATGGTGTGGAATTGTGGGAGCTGCAGTCCAGCATCTGAAGAGCCACACTGTGACGAACCTGATGAGAGACAACAGAGCCCCCTTGGCAACTGAGAGTGTTTACTATGAGGAAATGTTCTTTATTCTGGGCCTATTCCTGTCAGGACTGCGAGGAGTTTCTTTTGCCTTTTCAGTACCTCTGACATAAATGGTTGCCTGCCTCTAGGAAATGTCCTATCATAGTTTTGGGGTTTGGGAAGCACCTCTGATGATAACTAGGTAGTCCATCATTTCAGCTGCCTGGTTAATGTTTTAGGCTTTTTGCCCTGTATCAGCCATCGATAGGATGCCCTGTACCAGCCATTGATAGGATATTATAAAATTGTGTTATAGAACAGAGATAGAGACCCACGGACTAAGGAAAATCATTTTATTTTAGCTGGCACAATGTCTCAGTGGGATCGTTCCCAAAAGTCTGAGCCTCGCCTCTTCATATTCACAACGATTTATACATTTTCCAGTACAATCATCACATGCTCAAGAAAAGGAAACGGAACAAGAAAGAAAACAGATCTGTTGTACGTAGGTTCCCATCATTGTCTACACGTTGCAAATCTTCTGTAGCGAAGCCAAAAGCTAGCGAGCCGAGCTAAACCAAACCAATAACATTCCATTATACAAGGTTCCATTGTATTCCCACAGTTCTTTACAAACTCAGAGAGAAATAACTGTTTTTCCCTCACACCCAGAGGTCATCTAGGCTGACCCACCACACCATCACTCTATCTACCAATATACCACTCAAACATTTATAACTCAACATGAACAGTGTAATTATATCACTACTATTACCATAATATATTTGACATTCTTACCCTTCCTCCATTTGTCTGGATAATGAGTCAGCAACAATATTTTCTTTACTTTTGATAGGTACAATATCAAAATTAAAATCTTGTAACAACAAGCTCCATCTTAACAATTTGGCATTGCCTCTCCTTTGTTCTCCGCGTTTTAACACACAATTCCCACTCCTCATTTAGGCCTTAGATCTAATGACAAAAAAGGCAGGAATGGAAGCATGTTGAGGTTAACAATCTTTTATTGCAATGATGGGCAATGTGTGGCTCTCCAGATGTCCTTTGTTTTAAAAACAACAATAACAACAACAACAACATCAACAACAAACAAACTTGACAACAGTAGCCACAGAATAAAACAACCACAAAACAAAAGAAAAAGAACACAAAACAAAAACAAAAGAAAACAGCTGCATACTCAACCAAGTATCAGAAACATCCATTTTAAATTTAACTTGATCCCAAAAAGATTACATCACATTGCTTTAATGGGATCATTACATTAAAAAGATAAGACCCAAAAATGTTAGGTGATGTGATGGTGGACAACACAATGATTCTTCTTCAGTTAATGGTGAAAGAAAAGGAGATTGAACTGTAGCAAACACGTCTTTTTTTTTTTTTTAAGTTTAGCCATTAGGATTTTACAAATAAGTTTTTCCACAAGCACAGCCCCCCACACATGCTCCAGCCAGCACCAAAATTAAAGATCTTTCATTGTTTTCCATGTTCCTGTAATTTCTAACTGCGACAATCCCAGCAACATAACAAGTCTGCTATGCAAAATATTTACATTTCCCCCTTTAAAAGGGTTAATAAGGCCCCTGTGGGATGTAGCTCATGATTAATTATTTTCTTTTAAAATATCAGTTTTAAAATATCAGCATACTAAAGTAGCCAGTTTGGGATGTCATGAAAACGCAGCAGCTTGTTAGCTATTAAATTTAGTCTTATTGCGTCTCTATTCTCAAGGCAGGGGAGAGGCTCTCATCCTGTTTATTAACTAAAGACACAGGACAAATAAAAGAATTAGGGAAAGTTACTTTTTGACAATAACTTTCATAATTCCCCAGACAGCACAAGCACAAGTCATGCTGTAATGCTCTAGCCTGTTTCTGCACAAGATGGGAGGAGCATTTCACTGCATGTCAAGAACGGTGTTTTATACCACGATTCAGAAACTGTGCTGTCTGCACCCCCCATTTACATCGTACTACTGTGGAGAACATTGGTTGCTGCATCCGCAACAGCAAGTCCCTGGCCACTCCCATTCTCCTCCCTCACCCCACCCTGCCATCACTGATTGTTCTGTTTTTTATTAAAAAAAAACACATCTTAAACACATTTCTGCATTGCTATGTTTGTGCGTACGTATGTATGTTCATTGATCCGTGGAAAAAACACATCTGTATGTATATTCATTGATCCGTGGAAAAAACACATCTTAACGGTCTGTTACCAGATCCACTCTGTTCCTGCTGTCCGTTTAATGCATGTAGACAATAATGGCAGCAGCCTGTCCTTTGATGGGTGGAGAGAGATAGAGACAGAAAAGATGGAAGAGACAGCCTGGGAACACCCATAGCCAGCCACTTCTGCACTGTGAATCGATGTTATGCTTCTGCATGTAGGCGAAAAACGAAGCAGAACCGGTTTGGGAGATTTACATCAACGTTTTTATGGTTTTCAGATACAGCAGTTTCTCGTCACAGTGAACCATCCTAGGAGCTGAAAGTGTGCTGAAGCACGAGTAAAACTATAACATCACAACGCTACAATGTGCAGACTGATGGCTAAGAATTCAAGGTGTCAACCTCGTGCGGAAATGGCCTAAAAGTAGCTTTTCCAGGATTTAGCGCTGTACAATGCATCCCTCCCCCTTAAGTTCTAATGACAACTCGCAGAGGGCTGTGACACAAAGATCCCATAATCACTAGGGCAGAAAAAGAATTGTTTGAGGTTGTCACTGCCCTATATTAATAGCAGCTTTTTCATGCCAACTTGTACCAGCAGCCACTAAGAAGAGGGATGGAGTGTTTGGTGGCAGGCAGTTACAAGCCCCAGTTTAAAGGTTCAGCAGTGAGTTTTTATAGACTGGCATAATTACCTTCAAAGTGGAGTTTATTGTCATCATGGCTAAAATGATCATTGCTTCTGGATGCAGATCAAATCGAAATATTTCTCCTGAAATAGCTATACTTTTGGCATTTGCAACCATAAAATGAAATGACACTCAAAACTTTTAAAAGTATTAGATGCATTTATGAATAAAAGATGGGTCTAGCAATGGGTGGTATCTAAGACAATAAAATAAGAACTTGAATATTCAGAGACAGTCTACTTTTTAATGCCAGCTACTGGGGATAGATCATCATCTCTGTACATTACTTCTGAATCTGACTGTTCTTTGGAGGCCTGAGAACTCATGCTTCCATGCAGCAGATTTTATTAAAATGATAGATTGAGATAGATTATTTTTGTGTTCTTGTAGAGTGGTACTTTTCCTGAGCACTGTTTGGAGGTGTTTGGCAGAATGTTGAGATCTTGTAAAAGAAGTTTTCTTTTTCAAAGTTTGGAAAAGTTACTTTTTTGTCTGTCTCTTTCAGAATCCCCCACCTGGGATGGCCACTGACTATGCTGGCTGAAGGATTCTTAGCACTGTGTTACTTTCTGTTTATTTATTTTACTTTTGTAAGATTCTTCCATTTTCCTTTATTTAAGAGTCTAACTTTAGTCTGCAACTAAACCAGAATAAGTTAAAATAATAAAACCCAAATATGCTCATATTTAAACAACTGAATTAGAACCAACTTAAAAGCACACTAGGGGATGAGTATGAAACCTCGCCCCCTTTTAAAAGTCTTTCCATCTCATAAATAAAAAATAAAACAAATAAAAAAGCAAGGATGCAATGGCAAAATAAGCATAGGCTTCCTGCAATGTTCTATGAAGAGAGCTGCATGTTACTGAATGCTATATGAAGAGAGCTCAGACATCTTCCTTTTTTGAACTGTAGTACCTAAAAACCCTTAGGCACTATGGTCGGGGCATTTGTATTCCCCCAAAAACAGAATTTTTCTAAGATATGGATGTATAAAACTCTCCTCAGAGATACTGCAAGTCATTTTCCCAGATATATTTCCACTGGCCACTACGGCTGGGCAGGAATGGAGGTTGTGAGTCCAAAATGTCTACAGGGTACCATATTAAGGAAGGCTGTCAGCCTCTTTATTAATTTGGATCTGGAAAAAGTAACTTTCATTTCTGCTATGTCACACATAGGCAGAACAGGCATGTTGGTAGCTATCTATATTCCTGACTCCTTGTAAATAAATCTAAGGTCAAAGGAGCTCAGCCACAGAATTTGATTTCCATGCCACAACTGAAATCAAATCTGTACACACACAGCCAAGCCATAGATAGATAGGTAGATAGATGCTCGCCAGTCCCTTTGTCCAAATCCAGAGCACAATTCTGCTCCCAACCCGACTAACCAACTAATCCCATCTGGAGCTATTTATTTTAAAATATTTATATCATATCCTTCAGTATTTCTACTCTCAGAATAGCTAACAAGTAACAACTAGAAAATGTTTCAAGGGTTGCCACGTTGACCATTAAAAAAAATAACAACCAAAGACTAGTGTGATATATTTTGCACCATTTGATTGGCCCAATAATGATATCATCAAAAGATGGATTTTGGATTAAGTAATAACTAGTTTGAAAACTACAAGACAAATGTTCCCGGTGGAGAAAAATGTTCCCTGTAGAGAGCTGGAGTAGATTTAGATGGCTGAGAGAAGGAAAATGATGTCTTTTGGCAATTCCAGCCATTGTGGTTCTCCATTCATACACACAGAAAAACATCACAAAATACAACATTTTGAGGAGTGGGGGTGAGCAGGAAACGAATAAGCATTATGCATTTCAACTGTTAAAAGGGAGCTGTGTCTGGGACATAGAGAAACTGGAATGGGGTCAGAGGTATGCAATAAAGCTGAACAGTGATATACAGGGCTGAGCACGACAGGAGATTATAGGTGCCATGAAAGCAAACAGTGGTTTACATTGTTATATTGGAGGCAGATGTGCTTGTGAATTTTCTGTTTTGTGCGAATTCTGGGTCCTACACGTACCTTGACTTGAGCAAATGAGCAACAGTTGCTGCTCCACCTCAAGGAATAAAATGTCTTGAGCCAGACCCAGTAATATAAAAAAGAAATCTTACAAAAGAATGGCATATGTTTAGCCAGGAGACAAGAAGACAGATGGTGTACATGGTAGTATTTCTTCAAACACTTGAAGGGCTATCACAAGGAAGAAGGCAAATGCATGGGTCTAAATCTGGTTGTTAGTCTCATCTTGAGTACACCTACTACTGAATCAATAAAACTTACATGAAACTTGTCACATTCATGACGATTCGATGGTTCCACTCTAGTTGGGACTAACAGTTGGAGGTAGGCCTTGTTCTTAACTGCCATAAAGAAGCAGGACTAGATTTAGTGGTCTTGGAAGTCACATGGGGGCAAAACTCCATTGTACGCTTGGAGAACTTTCAGGAAGGTCCAAATAGTTTGATATGGAATAAGTTTACCTGGAGATGTGGTGGGCTCTTTCGTTCTGTAGTTTATCAACCATCTTTACTTCTCTGCCTCTAGAATGAGGTTGGATTAGATATCTACAAGACTACGGCCATTTCTGCGCTAGACTGTTATAGTGTTATCATTCCTCTTTCAATATCCTGTGGAATCCTGGGCTTTACAGTTTAGGGAGGGGCCTCAAAGGCCTCTCCCTAAACTCCAAACCCCAGGATTCCAGAGGATGTTGAGAGTGGCATAATAGCACTATAACAGTCTAGTGTGGAAATGGCCTGCCTCCAGCTCTATGATTCTATTATCTTAGGAACTAGTGAGAAAGTCTCTCATGAGGTCTCAGTTTTGAGAGAAATGCAGAGTATACAGTTAGCCCTCCACATTTGCAAGTTTGATTTTCACAGATTAGATTATTTGCAAGTTTATTCAAACTTTGCTCCTCCCACCACCTCAGGCACCTCTTTTCCGGGGGAACCTTCCCTCTTGGTTGCTCCAATCAAGCTGCACAGTCCTTTAAAAGCCTGTTTCTGCTCCTCCTCCACCAGCCACTGCCTGACCAGCTAAGGATGGCTCACAGCCCAATTTCTGAACACACAAACCCTCTCCCAAAGCCCCACCCACCCAAAGACGGAGATGGGCAAGAGGGAGGAAGTATAGGGCCGGCCCACCCCTTTTCCTCTCCTTCCCCTGACCTGATGTGGACCTGGGTGCCTGTTCTCCCCATCTTGGCCTCCATCCCACAGACACACATACCGTACACATTTTGATATTTGAGATCTTTCCATTTTTGTTAAGACCCTATGCCCCTAACCATAGTGAATGTGGAGGGCCAACTGTAAATGAAGATTATGATAATTCTCGATGTTTCACAATCTTTTCCCTTTCTTCGTGTTCTGATTGCCATATCTGTAATATAAGCTTTCTTTTTTTTAACCACAGTTATGACTGGTATAATACGTTCTAACTGTTGTTTATCAATTTGAATCCCACGAAATTTCAAATTCACCTTAACCATTGTACAAAAATGGAAACAAATGCAGAAATCTATGATTGAGGATTGGTTATTGAAAATTTTTGATTTGATGGAGACGGAAAAGTTAACATTACTAAAAGAAAAATCACTGCAATAATTGGAAGATTGAATGGACACCTATAATCAATTACAATAAAGAACATTGGGATAATACAGCAATCATAAATCCGAGATAGATTTTGATTATCTACTGTTTTATGGAAGAGTTTATAGAACAAAATGAAGATGGTAGAGTACAAATATGAATTGATGCTAAAGAGAAGAAAATAATGGGTTAGGTAAAGCGATTAAATCTGAATTTGAGAAAAATTAAATGGAAAAAAGGGAGAAGGATTAGAATGCTTAAGATAAAGAAAGCATCATCAGTGGTAATGGCATTATAATATGGAAGAGGGAAGAAAAATGGTGAAAAAAGAGGTAATGTTTATATATGAATGTTGTTTCTTAGTACTAATTTAAAAAAAAAATTGAATCCAATATTTTTGACAATCTTTTAAGATGACAGGTGCTCAAGGAGCAATTCCAAACAGACAGACAAAACATCTGAATGAAATTGCCATAGACAGAATCACAATAGTACAATTATAAAAAGTGACACTACTTGGATTGGATATTGAGACTTGACATGTTAGTCCCCCATAGTCTAAATGAAGTCTTAAACCATTTCCGCACTAGCCTGTTATAGCACTATTATTCCACTTTTAACATCCTATGGAAGGAATCCTGGGCTTTGCAGTTTCAGGAAGGGCCATCTGGCCTTGCCCAAAACTTCAAACCCCAGGATTCCATAGGATGTTGAAAGTGGAATAATAGCACTATAACAATCTAGTGCAGAAATGTACATCTGTCTACTGTAAAACTCAAGTTTTCACATATCCCCTATCCATTCTGATGTAGAATTGCTGTGATAAGGATGGTACATTTTGAAAAAATTTGAATAGTATAATGCTGTTCCTCCCATTTCTCAAATTATCAGTTCCCAGGTGTAAGCTTTAGAGGCAATCTTTTTGGAATGCTTGCAGGCAGTTTTAAAGTTGCACTGTAGTATTTTGTACTTGCATAAGTTTATTTTGGTAAACGGGCATTTGAAAAACTGAGGCATTTTACATGCATTTGGATGCAAGATATATATATATATATATATATACACGCAAAAACTGGTACTGCAAATTGTAACTTGTCTCCTGTTATGAATTTTGTTGTTTATGTATTGTCCCTTTTCTTTATTTTACCTTTTAACAACCCCTGAAGAAGGCCACTCAGTACGAGGGATGATTCCTATACTACACCCCAATCCATTTCCTGAATAAAAACTGACAATGTTCCTACCTCATTTTTTGATGTAGTCTCTTTGAAGTTGAATGCACTTGTCCCAGCGAACCTTGAATGTTTCAACTGCTTCCTGAAAGAATGTTTGCCCAACCTCTGCAAACCATGCGTCTGTGGCCTCTTATCACCTCATTATCTAACAAAAACCTCCTTCCCTGCAAGTGTTCCTTCAGTTCTGGGAAGAGTCTGTAGTCACTGGGAGCCAGCTCCAGTGAATGCCATGGGTGTTCCAGCAATTTCCAATCCTTTTTTATAAATGGTAGCCATTGCAACACAAGACCTGTGATTGGGGTGCATTGTCATGATGAAGGAGCACTCCCTGTCTCAACTTTCCTCATTTCTCCTGGATCGCAACACATAATTTTG
Organism: Ctenosaura bakeri; assembly: GCA_948474755.1. Taxonomy (NCBI): domain Eukaryota; kingdom Metazoa; phylum Chordata; class Lepidosauria; order Squamata; family Iguanidae; genus Ctenosaura; species Ctenosaura bakeri. The sequence goes on from CAOLHI010002967.1 coordinate 48,267, forward strand.
TAATTAAGTCTGCATAGTAAGAACTGTTGGAATTGACAAGATTTACAACTCTGGTTATTATGGGGTTAATTGGTGTTATAGAGGACTTTCACCTGCTTTCCATTATTGGCAGCAGGTGTAAAGGCTCTATAAGAGCAGCATTGGTTTAGTGGACACTTATTCTACTTTTTGATTTGCTGTTGCTGCAGTTTGTTGTATTCTGCTTCACTGTGGTATTGTATTTTGATACATTTTGTATTTTAACTTGCCAAACTTGCTCAAGTTCTCTTTTAACTTTTGTATATTAAGAATTTGTATGTTATGCTTATTTTTAACTAAAATATATAAAAGACCATATCTCTTTCTTAATTTGTCTTCTGAATTCCCTTTTTATTTCCAACGAATTTGGTAGTAGAGGATGGTTGCCTAAATGGTTATTTTTAGTCATGTGGTTGCCTAAATGGTTGTTTGGAACAGAAGACAAAAGAATGTTTTTTTGAGGTTTGGAATATTTCTATTTTTCCTTTTTGAGTTTTTTTGTTTTTGTTTTTTGCACAATGAAGCAGATGAGTTTTTAATATGTGTTGCACTTGCCTTTTGGCTGTAATTATTGAACTGAGCAATTTTTTATGGCAAGAAATTTTTTAGTAATAAAGTAATTCTTATTTAGCAGAATTTTTGTGATAAAGTTTTAAAATTGAATTATATTAGCAGGATAGATTATATAGATAAATTTAAAATGTCTGTAACCTCAGCTAATTCACCTACAGTTACTACACCTACTTTCCAACAGGGTGTAAGTACTAACAATGGCTTATTTGTAATCCCAAAGTTAAATAGGGATAAGTTTCAGATGTGGGATGCAAGATTGAGAGTTTCCCTACAAGTACAAGATTGCTTGAATGTGTTAGATCAAGATATGTCTGAAAATCAGTCAGAGCAGTATGAATATAAAATGAAAGAAGCAAAAGCTTTAATGGTGATATATTCCTGTATAGAAGACTATGAGAGCCCTTTAGTAATTAAGTACAAGACAGCTTGTACTTATATATAGTGCCCTTAAGAAAAAGTGTTTCAATAGATCAAATAAGAACATGGTAATTCTGAAAGAGAAACTGTATAGTATGAAGATGAAAGAAGGAACCAGCATAGATGTGCATTTAGATGAAATGTTAAGGATTGTTTCAGAGCTTCAGTCTGCAGGAGCAGAGATATCTGACTCTGAGTTTCACACCTGCATATTGCTTAGTTTACCACCTTTTTTTGCAAATCAAAAGGCAATGCTTGAGTGTCTTGTAGAAGTTGATATAGATTATACAATTGCTTATTTAAGAGACGCTGGACTTAAAAGGACAGTGGGCAATATACCTGAGAAAATGTCAGTGTTGAGCACAAGACCTGACTATAAAGAAAGGAAATGTTACTTATGTTCAAGGGTGGGGCATATTGCCAAACACTGTAGGTTTAAGGCTGTAGAAAATCAAAAGCCCAGAGAAGCAAATGTTTCCACAAGTGAAACATCTTTTAGTAGACAAAGACAATCCAATGGTCATGGAAACTTTAAATCAAATAGTGGAAGATCAAATGAAAGATATAAGCAAAGGTTTAACAACAGTATAAATCCTCATAAGAATAATCAAACATTTCAGATATCTGATCATCAAGGGGTAAATGATAACAGACATTTTCTTCTAGATAGTGGTAGTTTTATTCATATTTGTCGATTTAGAGAAAGCTTTAGTGAACTTGATACAGAAAACAGACCAGAGATATTACAAGCAAACCAACAAAGATTAAATGTGCTAGGAACTGGAACTGTGCCTTTAAGAGTTCTCACTTCTAAAAATTAATTGGTAAATCTTACATTGACAAATGTTGCCTTTGTTCCTGAAGCTTCGAACAATTTGGTACTAGAAGAATTGTAAAGAATGATTATACTGTAGTACTTAAAGGTGACTCAGGAAAAATTATCAATAATAGGACTGGTCTCATACTTAAGGTTGATGAAAAGGATGGGTTTCATTATATTATTGATGTTAATGATGACACTGTAACAAATGTGGAAATACCTGTATGTCAAATAAGACAAGATGTTTGTGATCATAAAGCCTGTTTGTACTCATGGCATGGGGGACACAGAAATATGCAAAGTGTTGAAAAACTATTGCCAGAATGTGGAATTAATGTCATTAAGAGTGATAAAGCAAAAGAAAGATGTGAAATCTGTATAAAAGCAAAGGGAACAGTTTCTAGTTATACAGGACAATCTAGTATACAGGATAAGGATTTTTTGGAGGAAGTTTATTTGGATTTAGTGGGTCCTATGCCATTATTATTATTATTATGCAAGAATAAGTATTTTCTTACTTTTACAGAATGTAAGAGCAAATATAGTTATATATATACTTAAAAGTAAGGATGAGACTCTTGAGAAGTTTAAGAGCTATGTAGCTGCAATTAAGAACAGTTTTGGCAAAGCACCTTTAATGTTACAAACTGATGGAGGTAGAGAATATTGTAATATAGATTTCAAAAGATTTATGAAACAGGAAGGTACAGGAACATCAACAAAATGGATGTTCTGAAAAGTTGAATTGGACATTACAGGACATGTCCAGATCTGTTAATGCAAGCTGGACTACCTGAGTCTCTATGGGCTGAAGCAGTAGTTACAGCAACTTATTTGCACAATAGAATCCCTAGTAGAGTAACAGGCAAAACACCTTTTGAATTGTGGATTGGTAGGAAACCAGGTTTAAAGCATATAAAACATTTGGTGCTAAAGTATATTGTCACATTCCAAAGGAAAGGAAAACTTGATCCTCGAGCTGAAATTGGAGCCATTGTTGGATATCCATCTGGAAGAAAAGGATATAGAGTCTTAAATCCTAAAACCTTTGAAGTTAGATGTTGTAATGTTGTACATGTAGATGAGAGAAATGTAATGGAAGAGACAGTTGACTCTATGATGGCAATTGATCTAGAGTATGTAGATTCTGTTTCACAAGAACTGGTCAGTTGGTTACCTGTAGAGGATGCTGGTCAACCAGTAGTTCCACCTTTGGGAGATGTTACTAAAATAGAAGGGGAAATAGGGACCAGACCATGTGAAACAGGAATAGAGGAAAACTGTGAAGTAGAAAGAGAAGGAACAACTGCTGTAAGACGATCAGATAGAATTAACAAAGGTAAATCTCCAGAAAGATATGGATTTTGTGACAATTTACAAACAAGAAATCTTTCTTAATTTGTCTTCTGAATTCCCTTTTTATTTACAAGAACATGTTATTGTGGCTCCACCTTGTAAATACATAAGAGAACACCTTTGCCATCCCAAAAAATGGACAGCATAACCTTGCCTGCTGATGGCATGACTTTGGATTTCTTAAGCGGTGGAGAACCAGGATGTTTCTATTGCTGACTTTGCAATTTCATTTCAGGGTCATAGCGCTGGAGCCATGATTCATCCATCCATTTGGAGGGCGACCAAAATGGTGAAGGGTCTGGAAGCCATGCCCTATGAGGAACAGCTTAGGGAGCTGGGTATGTTTAGTCTGCAGAAGAGAAGGTTAAGAGGGGACATGATAGCCATGTTTAAATATTTGAAGGGATGTCATGTTGAAGAGAGAGTGGGTTTGTTTTCTGCTGCTCCAGAGACTAGGAGAAGGAGCAATGGATTCAAGCTGCAGGAAAAGATTCCACCTGAACCTCAGGAAGAACTTCCTGACAATCAGAGCTGTCTTGACAGTGGAATATGCTGCTTCGGAGTGTGGCAAAATCTCCTTCTTTGGAGGTTTTTAAACAAACAGAGGCTGGATGGCCATTTGTTGGGAGTGCTTTCATGTGTGTTCCTGCATGGCAGAGGGTTGGACTGGATGGCCTCTGTGGTCTCTTCCAACCCGACATTTCTGTTGAGGAATTTCTGTTTGTCCATCTAAAAGGTTCATAAATGTTGCCTGCAAAGCATCACCCTTGTTTGCTTTTGTGTGGCTGTTAACATTCAAGGTACTCATCTTGCCGTTAATTTTTTCATGACCAATTCTTTTGTCAATATTGTGTGTACCATATGGTATGAGACATCTGTTTCCTATACTATTATCCCTGATGGTCACTCGTTGATCTTACATAGCTATATTATGGATTCTGTTGATGGTTTCTTCTGTATTTTTGACAGGCCACTGCCATGTTCATCTTCGCATGATGTTCTTCCACGTTTAAATTCCCGACACCATATTTTTACAATATCATATGACACAGCAGATTCCCCCAAAGTTGTCGACATATCATTGTGGATGTCTGTAGGAGTCATCCCCTTCTTTTAATCACGGTTCTTTGCTCAACATGATCCATTTTCCTACTGAGCCACCACCTCTACTCCTTCACTAATCCATAATGAAAAAACCAACATGTACAAACATGTAATGTGGCATGCACGCTACATAGATGTCAGTTATTAATATGGCACAAAATCATAGAATTAGAAGAGACCACAAGGGCCATCCAGTCCACCCCTGCCATGCAGGAGCACCCATCAAAGCATTCCCAACAGATGGCCATCCAGCCTCTGCTTAAAAACCTCCAAAGAAGGAAACTCCACCACACTCTGAGGCAGTATCTTCCACTGCTGCACAGTTCTGACTGGCAGGAATTTCTTCCTGAGGTTCAGGTGGAAACTCTTTTCGTGCAGCTTGAATCCATTGCTCCTTGTCCTAGTCTCTTGAGCAGTGGAAAACAAGCCCACTCCCTCGTCGACATGACATCCCTTCAATTATTTAAACATGGCTATCATGTCCCCTCTTAACCTTCTCTTCTGCAGACTAAACATACCCAGCTCCCTAAGCTGTTCTTCATAGGACATGGCTTCCAGACCCTTCACCATTTTGGTTGCCTGCTCCTCTGTACACATTCCAGCTTGTCGATATCCTTCTTGAATTGAGGTGCCCAGAACTGGACACAGTATTCCAGATGAGGTCTAACCAAAGCAGACTAGAATGGTACCATTACCTCCCTTGATCTAGACAACATACTTCTATTGATGCAACCAAGAATTGTGTTGGCTTTCTTGGCTGCTGCATCACACTGCTGACTCATGTTCAGCTTGAGATCTACCAAGACTCTTAGATTCCTTTCACATGTATTGCTATCCAACCACACATCTCTCATCCTATATTTGTGCATTCCATTTTTTTCTGCCTAAGTGTAGGACCTTACATTTCTGTCTTGTTGAAATTCATTTTGTTAGCTTTGGTCCAGCATTCCAATCTGTCAAGGTCATTTTGAAATTTTATCCTGTCCTCTGGGGCATTAGCAACCCCTCCCAATTTGGTGTCATCTGCAAATTTGATCAGCATGCCCTCTACTACTTCATCCAAGTCATTGATGAAGATGTTGAATAGCATTGGGCCCAGCACAGAAACTTGTGGCACCCCACTAATCACTTCTCTCTAGGATGAAAAGCAGCCATTGGTGAGCACTCTTTGGGTTCAGTTGGTCAACCAATTACAAATCCACCTAACAGTAGCCCTGCCCAGCCTGCACTTTACTAGCTTCTTCGCAAGAATGTCATGGGGAACTTTGTCAAAGGCCTTACTGAAATCAAGGCATGCTACGTCTACAGCATTCCCTCTATCTATCAAGCTTGTAACCCTATCACAAAAAGAGATAAGATTAGTCTGGCATGACTTATTTCTGAGAAATCCATAGGATGTTGAAAGTGGAATAATAGCGCTATTAACAGCCTAGTGCGGAAATGACTTTTGTCTCTATATTCCCACTACCCAGTGTATCCCAGCCTAACCCCCAATCCTCACCATTTAGCAGCTTCTGAGATTGAGGTGTGTGTGTGTTTGTTCCCCTGTCACTTGGGATGCATCCGGTTGTTGTTTTTGCCTCCTCATGCGAGTGATCTCCAGTGAAACATGTAGAATTAGGGGTCCCTGTTGCAATTCCCCCTCATGCCAGAGATCACTCAAGCAAGGGAGTGATTGAGAAAGTCATTCAACTGCTTCCCAATTAACAAGGGAACAGACCCCTGCAATCACAGAGGCTGCTACCTGGTAAGTGGGGATTGGGGGACTTTCACAGTCCCTATATAACCGCTTTTTAAGGTCTACATAGAATGAATACAAAACTGTCCCAAGGGTGTAAGCACATTAGTAACTGGCATAGAGGATTCTCAGCATTTTGTGTAATTTTTAATTGTTTATATTAATGATTCCCTCACTCAGGTACTAAAAGACTGGGACCATCTGTTGAAGCCAAACCCTTGGAAATGCAGGATAGGCTGAAGGAAGTATTTCATGCAACGCTTATTAATCTGTGAAACTCACTTCTGCAAGATGTAGTTATGGCTGACTACTTGGATGTCATTAAAAAGAGACCGAAAAAAAAATTAATGGAGGATGGGACCAGCTATGGCTTCTAAACAAGTAGGAGTCTATCTACCACCTCCAGGGTCAGCAGCAGGACACCAGTTAGTCAGGGACAGGAGACGGAGGGGCCAGTTGCCCTCATGCCTCACTGGAAGGGCTTCCCATACAGGCCATTTCCGCACTAGACTGTTATAGTGCTATTATTTCACTTTCAACATCCTATGGAATCCTGGGGTTTACAGCCTCAAAGGCCCCTCCCTAAACTGCAAGCCCCAGGATTCCATAGGATGTTAAAAGTGAAATAATAGCGCTATAGCTGTCAAGTGGGGAAATGGCCCCAGTCTTCTAACCCTCGAATAGGAGATAATAAGGGATAGTCCTTATAGGGCTGGCAATGCCCCTAATTGTAAGGGATCTCCTTTGTTTGGAGGTGTGAAAGCTTGTCTCTTATAGGATGGATGACTGTCCCTTATTATAAAGGATATCCCGTATTTGAGGGTTAGAAGATTGAGGCCATTTCCGCACTAGGCTGTTATAGCGCGATGATTCCACTTTCAACCTCCTCTGGAATCCTGGGGTTTGCAGTTTCGGGAGGGGCCGGCCGGCCCCTCCCGAAACTGCAAACCCCAGGATTCCAGAGGAGGTTGAAAGTGGAATCATCGCGCTATAACCGCCTAGTGCGGAAATGGAATCTGCCCGCAGTCCTTTCCGTCCCTGAGCCTGAGCGCTCTCTTCAAGGCCGAGCGCCCCCGTGCGGTAGAAACGTGAAATGCAACACCCCGCCGATGAGGCGGCGGCGCCACGCCGGAGCCGTTCTTTTTTTCTGCCTGGTTCGGTTTACTTTCGCTTTCCTCTGCCGTTAACCGTCGCGTTTACACCCAATCCGCTTGGTTGTGGCGTCTCAGGGAAGCGCAGCCAGGCTGACGGGCGAAGCGCGGGGCGTTAACGAGGACTGAGGGAGGCTTCTGTCCCGCTTAGGAGTCAGCGGGTCCCATGGTGTAATGGTTAGCACTCTGGACTTTGAATCCAGCGATCCGAGTTCAAATCTCGGTGGGACCTCGGGGACATTTTTGCCCGGAGGGGCTTCTAATAAATTTGGGAGCCTGGGGGGAGGACCCTTGGGGCGACCAGGGCCCACCAAAGCCGGGAGGAAAGGGAGGGAGGGGGTGTATTTTGTGCTTGTGGGAGGAAGAGCGGCTGGGCGCTGCGCATGCGCCCGGCTTTCGAAAGAGAAGGAAAGGGAGGCGAGAAGGATGAGCCAAAGGAGCCGCAGAAAAATAAGATTTTCTTGGCTTTCGTTGGATCCGGGGGGATAGAAGACGTCCCTCTGCGGTGCTGCCGTTGGTTAAGAGGAAGGGCGAAAAAGGGGCTTCTGCGACAGCGATGACATGAGGGAGAGAAGTTGCGCAATCGGCACCGATTCTGCCTTGTTTGTTTTGTCCCTATGTTAAGGCTTCCAGATTCCTCCTTCTCTGTCATTTATCTCTGTAGTACCTTAAGGGAGCCAGGGATCGCCCAAGAGATGATGATGCCTGAGGCAGGACAGGCAAATGCTTCCTAGGTCCTCCTCCCCGAGGCTGGCCAAGCTGATTCGCCATAGGAGGCAGGAAAATCTCAGCAAAACCAGCTCTATCTATGAAAGTACAATTATGATAATAGAAAGGGTAATAAAATAGCCTGGAGCTAAGCAGGGTCAGCCCTGGTTGGTGCTTGGATGGGAGGCCACCAACAAATGCCAGGTGCTGTAGGCTATATTTCAGAGGAGGGAACTGGCAAAACCACTTCTTAAGTATCCTTGCCAAAGAAAACCCTATGAAATGCATGGGGGTGCCATCAGTCGACAGGAAGACACATGCACATAATAAAAATAATAGTAATAGACTAAATAATGAACAATTTGCCGTGCATTCATCCTGTGCCATTTGAGGCAGCTGCCTTCCCGTGTGCAATGGCAGGACTGGCCCTGGGACATTGTTAGGTGAAGAAATTGTTTCCCTTCAAGGGTTGGTTTTCTACTTTCAGGGGGTAGCCCCACCCGTATGCACTTGATTGAGAGTGTCCACATTGGAAAGTGGCCAGAGCTTGTGCACTTTTTAAAACAGTTGTGTGCAGAAGAGGGAGTTTCAGGAGGTGGTTGGCTTTCACTGCCAGTTACACCTGCTGAAATTTGCTTTTCTGCACAGTGATTAAATATGGAGGCTCCCTTGCCTTCTGTTCATCTATCTATCCCTGGGCAACACTAATTTGATTGCACTTGCCTTTTGGATTTTTAGAGACTGGTTAACCTCAAATTAGTTTCACCAGAAAGGCACATTTATAATCACATAACAACCTCTGTAAGAAATGTGCATGCGCTTCAGCATCACACTGCATTCCCATAACTCCCGCCACTGTTCATGTGGTTATTGATTTACCTTGGCTTCAGGCAACATCTTTCCTTCTGCCCTTTGTTCCCAACTGAACTTGTCTTCTCATCACCATACCTACAAGTTTTGCATTTCTGTTGTTGCTTCACACACACACAACCTGCTCATTCAAGGCACTTCACTCCAAACATCTGATGAAACAGACTTAAATCTATGAAAACTTATGCTACCAACTTCTTTCTCTCAAGGCACTGCAAGATTCCTTTGCATACTGATCCAGACTAACGTGGCTATTCTTTGAGTTCAGCATACACAGTTGAACTCTGAGCTGAAGGTATACAGCACAAGAAGCCCTATTTTCAATGCTGATATTTAATTATTGACTCTCAGGATAATCTCATGATTTTGCTGAAATACTGAGAACAGTCAGCCCTCCACATTTGCAGGTTTGACTTTCACCCATTTGATTATTTGTGAGTTTCTTCAGCTCCCTCCCCACACCTCAGGTGCTTTTTTTCAGTGGGGGGGGACCTTCCCTCTTGGTGGTTCTGATCAGGCCACACAGCCCTTTAAAAAACCACCTCTGGTCTTTATCCTCCTACACCAGTTGTTGGTTGGCCAGCTAAGGACAGCTCAGGGCCCGATTTTCAGTGCCACAAATCCTTTCCTAGTGCCCCCACACACACCCAGGGAAGGAGATTGGCTCCCCTACACAGAGTGATTGTAAATTGGTATTTGCAATTTTTCCATTTTTGCCTAGCCAATCTAGAGAGCCAACTGTAATTTGTAGCGTTGCCCTTAGCCCAGAGGTAGGGCTTTGGGATCCTTTTCCTATGCTGTCCTTTATTCTTTCCTCTACACCCTGAATCGAGCTCAACGTTATATTTATGAAGTACACTTTGGAAGTACACTTTTCCATTTCCTGCAACCTTGGTGCTCTCATGAAGGGTGGGGGAAGACAGCACTCTTTCTCAGAGACACCTGTGTAGGTGTCAGCAGGGCAAGCTTCATCTGCAAATGCAGCCCCCTACTTTCCCCCATGATGTGCAAATGCCAAATGTTAATATATGGAAGGTGGGGAAAAAGGACTGCACTTGGGAGATATCAGTGAAATAGGAGATAGGTTCCCCCACCCATGCTGAGGTTCCCCCACCCATGCTGGGGTTCTGAGGGCCTCTGGGAATTGTAGTCTACAAAATAACATTTTCAAATTCTAGATTCCCAGCCATTGAGAATCAGGCTATCCCTGCTCCCTTGCTAGTAACTCCATGCCGCTCATATTTCTGGTACTCAGGTAGAGTGGCAAATGAACAGGTCAATATAGATGACTTGTTTGTTGGGTACCTTCAGCTCATAGAGACCCTACGGCAAACTTATCACGGAGTTTTCTTGGCAAGATTTGTTTGCCTTTGCCTTCCTCTGAGGCTGAGAAAGTGTGACTTGCCCAAGATCACCCAGTGGGTTTCCGTGGCCGAGCAGGGATTTGAATCCTGGTCTCCCAAGTCACAGTCCAATGCTCTCCATTTAGCTAAATATTTCATATTTAGAAGGGCTATTCCCTCAAGTGGTGAAAGGCATCTGTTTATTGCAGCATAAGATTTTCTTCGCCTATGTATCGTGCATTTAAGATACTTTATTCTGTAACTTGTCATAGGAAAGTGAATGCAGACTTAACTTGTTAGTCTCACTGTTGAGGCATATGTTTCTGAGGAACCAGAGGAAAACAATCAGTTGGAGACTCCAACTCAAGATTAAGAGGAATCTGTACATCCTTGTAATTAACCTATTTTCTCTCCATGAGGATGTTGCTATTGGGATTATTGCAATGAGTGGCATCTACTGCTTGTGATAACTGAGGATATTAAGTCTTAAGTGGGTTGTTATGAAGGATTCCCCCATCTCTTTGAGGTTCTTTCCCTAAAGAGGCTATTTCTCTATTCCTTTAGGTTTCCTGCTACTACTTCCTTCTTGCATGTGAATATGGCTTTAGTTTAAGCAGCTCGCAATCTAGATGTTGAACGTAAAGGAAATTAATTCTTAGATTTTACTCCAAGTGAAGAGCACACCATGGCTCAAAGGTGCAATTTATTCTTTTTTAGAGAATAATGATTTCATTAGCTGTAGCTGTTTTCTGCAGTAGTTGAGCAGGCCTTGTATTTCTAGTGTCAGATTCTGGCCACATGGGGACACTGTGCTCCAAAAAGCTTCACCATGGCTTCTCCTAATCATTAGAAGATGACCTTAGGGAAATTTTGCATCCAGGTGAAAATCATCAAGTAGTGAAGAAAGAGGTGAACATACCTGGTATACAAGAAAACAACATTTAAGTAGGTTTGGTTAAAGTTAAGTTAACTAGAATATAAGCAGGGTTGTTTGAACCATTCAAACTGCTTCCCATGACATGAATGATCTTGGTTATACTCTCAAAGCTGAGCATAATAGCCCCATTTTACAGATGTGGCTGGAGGTACAGAGAAAAATATACAGATCAGTGGATCAGGGATTCTAACAAAAGCCAGTCTGAGGCACAAATCTGGAATGGAGCTGGGATATCTAAATTTTAATACCCAAGAGCTATTTGTCTCATAGGTGACTTTGGAGCAATCATTCTCTCTCAGCCTAACCTACCTCACAAGATTGTTGTAAAGAGAAAGTGAGGAAGACGATTGCTATCTGCACTGCCATGGGCTCATTGGAAGAAAGACAGGAAAGACTTTGCTTGCTTTAGTGTGTATACTAAAAAATGTCATAGAATCCTCTTCAATGTATATGGGTTTCTTAGCAGGCAATGTGGAAATTATTTCCTCAGAGCAGAAGGTCTGTATAGTACTGCTATGTAACCATTTATGAAATATCAGTTTTTACAAATACAGGACTACCCTGTTAGGTAGGGGAGGATGCTGCTTCAAGAGACAGGTTTCAAGTGATGTGAAAAGGCAAAAGATTGTTGAATATTTAATTTGATACAGTCATATTTTTACTGCCAAGTAGGGGGAGAATCTCTTGTGGGATTCTATGCCACTGCTACCAAAAATAACTTGGCCAAGTTTTGGGTACTCTCCCCTTGGGTTGGAGAGTGAGGTAGAAGGATATGCTTTGCTGCTTTGTCTCAGGCAGCAAAACATATTGGGATGATCTCCGTCAGAGATTAACACTGAATGGAAGCTATTAAATATGGATCTATTTGTGTTGTCTTTCCATGGACACCATGCAAAATGGCTTAGAACCATAAAACTCTGAAATAAACACTATCAATGAGCAAATACAAAATATATATCAAATATTATTGGACAGTGAATGCAAATATAAAATATGAGATGGACAAACGTACAACTTTATTGAAGGAAAATTGGATTGAATCTTACTTGAAAATATGAAAACCTTTCCTGAACCACATAAGCAGTAGCACTGGAGACTTAGCAATTGTAGGCTTTGATATGTAATGGTAGGATGGCTTTATTTTTATTAGGAGAATAGAACCAAAGAAATACATAAATTTAGGAAGGAAGTGAAAGGATAGGAATAGGTATTAGAACGTATAGCTGAAGAAATCCTGGAAAAAACTTTTGTGTTATCTGTTTGTGTCCTTTGTATGAGTTGTCCTATATAATTATTTGGATATAATATATTGGGGAAATTTGTTAGGGTATGGGTTTTCTCTCTTTCCTTTTTCATCTTTTTCTTTCTTTTTTCTCTTTACTATTTTAGTTTTAGTGTTTACTAAGAACATCTAATCTTTACTAAGTGTTATATGTAGTTAATGTGTGTTAATATGTTTTTTGTATTCTTTTTATATTAATAAAGATTACTTTAAAATAAAATATCCATCAGATCTTAGGAGATTCAGAGAAAATATTGAACATCAAAGCTGTGTGTGTGTGTGTGTGTGTGGAATAGGAATTCTGTGGTGAATTTTGGAAAGCAAATTTGTTTAAGGTATAAAAAAAGTTGATTATTTGGCTCTTTGAGTTGAATTGAGGGCCTGTGATTAAACAGTGAAGGGATGACATCTTTTAGTTTTGGTCAGTTTAGTGTGGTGTCAACTGCTTTGCCCATAGGTTTTGGAAAATATATCAACCCATGAAGGCTCAAAACTGCTGTCTGTGACCTTGTTGCTTCCTGAACTGTCAGGAAATCCTCAGAAGAATCCAAAGTCAAACAGGAAAGGCCTAGAAACCTCAATCTCTTTAAGAGATTATTTCGTTCTTTCATGGGTTACAAGGTATGTGCCTTTGTTTAAGTGGGTCAGCTGACTTTTAGAAGAAACCAGAAACCTCAACCAAAGAGTTACTGACTGTTTAAAAATAAGAGAATCCGAAAGAGGGTCACTTTCAGCGTTTATGGCAAATTGAGTGTGTATTTGTGCATGATGGAGAGAGAGAAAGACAAAGACAGCATCATTGGACTGATGCTGAGGTTAGCCAAAGACAGTTTGTTCCTGGCACCACCAATAAGGCGGCACCTCTTGCCATTACTTTTCCAAAATCTGACTGGAGTGGCAATTGCATCTTTCTTTATGATTGGATAGCATCCTCCAATACACTCAATGGTAGATGAACTTGGGGCTCTGCCATCTAAATTGGTGCTTTGTAATCTTTGGTCATCCAGAATTTTGGACTTTAACTCCCAGAAGTCCCAATCAGCATGACTAATGCTCAGGAATTCTGGGAATTGGAGTCTCAAGCATCTGGAAGTCCAGAGTTTGTGAATCACTGCCCTAATGCTTTGCAGCTGCCTCCTAGCAGCTGCTACCTGGATGCAACAGTCTCACTCTGCCTAATGGCAAAAACATCCCTGACATATCTGGAGACCCTGGTGAAAATGGATGAAGAAGACTGTTGTCTTAATGTTGCTGCACTGGTAGAAACAGAGGGCATTTCCACACTAAACTGTTATAGTGCTATTATTCCACTTTCAACATTCTGCGGAATTCTGGGGTTTGTCGTTTACTGAGGCCAAAGAGCTCTCTGGCTGAGAATTTTAAATGCCCCTCCCTAAACTGCAAACCCAGGGTTCCAGAAGATGTTGAAAGTGGAATAATAGCACTATAACAGTGTCTTGTGGAAATGGCCAGAGTGTCAAGCGTGCACATAGTGTTCCATTCAGGTTTAGGAATGAGGTGAACCACATGGTTATACTGCAGTCAGCAGGTTGTTTTCCACACAGTACTCTTTGCCCGATGATTACAGCAGTTCTTAGTGAGATAACCTTTTTCTCTGTGGCTCAATGGTTCACATTCATGTTAGTCCTAAGCAAATGTCACAGGCATTTGGGCCTCTGGATGTTTTTGGAATCCAACACCCAGCTTAGCTACTGAGCAGATATGATGGGAGTTTTAGTCCAACAACATCTGGAGAACCACAAGTTTCTCACCCCTGCCTTAAAACAGGCACTTAAGTACATTTATTTTGTAGTTCCATTTATTTTTTAGTTCCACTTTTAAAAGGAGGGAGATGAGAACAAGAACTTTTTACATAACCTCTAATTTTCATCTCAGAATCCCCACCCCACCGCTTCATGGGTTAACCACACTCCTCTAAAAATGCTTTATCTGAGCTTCAAACTAAGGAGATGAAATAATAAAATCAAAGGAAAGCATTTCCAATGCTGCACACAAAAATCTGCATTTTTAATTTTAACAGTTTGACACTTGCATTTGTACATCACAATACAATTGACAATTTAAAAGCCAGCTTCAAAATATTACTATTACTTGACAAGACAATTAGACAGGGTGATGCTGTTTAAAGACCAATTTGCAGTGCTTTTTAGAAAAAGGAACATCACAGTCATCTGTCACAAAGGTTACGGGCCCCATGTAGGCCTTGGATCTAATAATACGTTCTGTGCTGCTTAGTCCATAGGGCTTCGAAGCCTTTATCTGTTTTTAGTCTGAAGTAAGGAGAAAAGAGTAATAGCTATTGTTGGTGAAGTGTTCAACTTGATAGACTGTAAAGGTGTAATGAAACCCTAAAATAGGAGGCTTTTTGTTTCAAAACTCACAGGGAGTGTAAAAAAAAAAAAAAAAAAGCCGGAGGAGCGCTTTGGTACATGTAAGTGTTTGGAAGGAAAACGATTACATATCCCTCCATGTGTTGCTTGCAACAACACATGGATGGGTAGCGGGGGGATGAGTCTTTCTTACATACATATATTGGACTTAAGGACAGCAGGCTTTTGAGAAATCTTTTAGAGAGAGAGAGAAAGAAGAGGGAAAGAAAGTGTTGCGTGTAGGGGGAAAGAGCAATAAAAAAAGAAAGAATAGTTGACAGAAAGAAAAAGGAAGGAAGGACCCACACCCACTTTTGGGGTCCACACTCACTTCTGGGATCCACTCCCACCCACACCTGGCATCATCCCAGCCTACCTGCAGCATATGGAGTCCTAACTGATTATCTGTGAAAGAATGTGGCCCTTGATAGAAAGAAGGTTATTCACTTCTGCTTTAAAGGAGAAATCTCTTTTAAAAAGAAATGCTTTACACCATGATTAGCCCTTTTGTTCTATTTCAGCTGCTGTCTACTTAAAAAACCGAAACCATACCAAAAACGAAGAAACTCTAAGCTAATGAAGCTCAAAAGTTGACTTTTTGCTTGCGTGTTTGTTTAAAACATCAATTAAAAGCCAGCTTCTTAAGGAAACTTGTACAGGCTGCAATGTATTTACAAAAGAGAAGTGAGACTTGAACTCCTAAAATGGAGGTTATCCTTTTTGATCCTTATCACATTACACCTTACAGTGCTACCTGCCACTTTAACTGCCATGGTAGCATCCTATGGAGTTCTGGGTTTTGTAGTTTATTGAGGTCCAAGAACTCTCCGGCTGGGAATTCTAAATGCCTTTCCCTAAACTGCAAATCCCAAGATTCCATAGGATGTTGCCATAGCAGTTAAAGTGGAATATAGCACTATAAGAGTGTAGTGTGATCGGGCCCTTTTTCTTGGTGGAGACCTCTTTCCCAGTTCCTTTGTTCTGTAGGAAGGTTAAATCCCAGCAAAGGAGTCCAAATTTATTTATTTATTGTTTTGCCCTTGCAGAAGATCCATTTAGACTCAGTTATACTAGACAGGTAAGTAAAATTCACACAGTCTTGGTATTGTACACGGAGGGCAACAAAGATCTTCTCTGGGTGGAGCCGTGGTCAGCTTATTATACACCCTCCCTTCTCTTTGAATGGATTCTTGTCCTCTGGGACACCTTTTAAGAGAGGGTCTTCAGCAGCCATGGATTCTATATAATCCTTGAGTTCTTTAGCTGTCTTGGAGACCTGTGAGAGAAGGAAGAAAACTGTGTAAAGTATCTGGCCTAAGACATTTTGATTCCTGACAAAGAACTAAGCTTTGTGAATTAATAGGAGGTACCATGCAGCTGGACAGTGAAGAGATCTGTCAAGAAAAGAAATGAGTCATTTGAAATATGGTGCTGCAAGGGAGTTCTATAGATATTGTGGTTCACCTGAAAGACCAGCAAATTGGTCCTAAAGCAAATCAAGCCTGAAGTCTCAGAACGAACCAAAATTACTATACTGAGGCTATTATACTTTGGGCACATCATGATACATCATGACTCTATGGGAAAGACAGTAATGTTTAGTAAAGTGGAAGGCAGTAGTATAGGAAGACTACTTTACAGATGGATTGACTCAATCAAGGAAGCCACGGCCCTGACTTTGTGAATCCTGATACAGCTACTGATGACTAGGGCTCTTAGAGGTTTCTTGTTCATAGAGTAGAGGAGGATCTGATGGCCAACAGCAGCAACAACAAACAATCTGGTGGAAATACCTTTCAACAAGAGAGCTGTCTCCTTCAAATACACAGGAGTCACTCTTGCCTATTCCCTATTCATTTCACTTAGGTTACACAGGAGAACTTCCCAGGGGTCAAGTCTATCTGCCATCACCTAAAATCAATGGTTCTCAATTATGTGGCCCTACAGACATTAGGAGTTTGGCTCCCAAAATCCAAACAGGTTTGGACAATGGTAAGGGATTCTGGGAGTTGGAGTCCAGAAAAGCTCGATTCCACTGGCTAAGTGCCACAGACTTAAACAGTTCCACATATACACCCCTTAAAGAAACTGTTAGCCTGCCTCATCATCTTCTGAGTTTTATCTACATAGAGAAATTTTTTTCTATATACCTTAATGTCTTAATACAAGCTGGTAATCTCTGAGTTTCTGACTCTTAGGGTTTTGTATACACTGGCTTGGTGGAGCAGGAGAGAGGGCAATTGTCCAATAAAATCCCAAGAGTAGAAGATTCTGACTAAATGAATGAATGAATAAATAAATAAACAAATAAAATTCCAAGTTGATTTTGGCCACAATCTTGTTGGGGTGTGGTGTCTTCATAAGTGGACTTATGTCAGTGGGAATTAGAATTGCACTGTTGCTCAACGTCTGTATTCAGCAGAGGGCTGTTGTTATGTCACTACATAGCAGAGCCAGAAAACTGCCCAATGCGCACTGGTGCCCAATGCACATTGCATTAGTCTGATACGCTTTGCATCAATCCTGATGAGAATTGGGCATGCTTGCCAGTCTCCCAGTATGCAGTAACTGGGTTTCTTAGCTCCTCTGCAACATAGCTAGGTATACGTAATGTTATGTTAGATACAAGGCCGTATGGGACTTGATGGTTGTCTTTACCATCTCTTGTATTTTATGTTTGACCTTAGAAGGAGCTGTGCAAGCAAATGTACAATTGAAACTACACTCCCAGCACATTTTTACAGTAGCAAATAATGCTGGACCCAGTCCAGACAAACATTCTCCTGTAAAAGCAGTATGATCCAAGGGATGGGGGCTCATGCTTGCATGTCAGGGCTGGATTTCTCTCATCCCAAAGTCTGCCCCTGTGCAAGTCATATTTTAATGCACGGGCAGTGGGCATGATTTTATTCTCAAACAATTCCTGTTTACTTCAGAGGGCCTTGTACAAGTGAATTTCTCGCTAGAATATGACCTTTATTTTTAAGTACTTCTCCATTTCCATCTGCAAATTTGTTCTTCATAACTCCAAAAAGCCTGAACATGCTGGCAACAACTGGCTGACCTTTTGATAGTCAATGCTTTGCCATTTTGTACTAGAGTAATGTGCAGAAAATTGTTACCATTTGTCTTTCGTTCTTCACTTCTTTTTTCAGTTGATCTATTTCCATCTTTAGGAGCTCCTTCTCAGTCATATCCTGGGCCATCTTGCCCTGCAATCCAAACCATACAGACCCACATTAGTCACCTAAAAAAACCTCTCCTCCCTCAGGCAGATATGAATGAATACAGTTATGATGCTTTGGATGATAGTAGCTATAGCAACAGATGTCCAGTGGGAGCTTTCCTGCTAGGACTAGTAGCAACTTTGGGATGGGGGGGATTTTCAGTGAGACTGTGATGATGGTTGCGAGTCTTAAATTCTTCCCTTCCTCTATAGTCCTGACTCCATTGCCCTTCTCCCCAGTGGCAGTGCGAAGAGCTGGGAAAGTGGCTAGAAGCAAAAGAAGGCCCTTCAGCATCTCCAAGCAAAAGAGAGGGGTCTAGGGCTATCAGAACTGGATTAAAGTCTAGGGTGAAAAATGTTGGTGTGGTATAGTGGTTTGACTGTTGCACTAGAATTTCAGGAGACGGGGTTCAAATCTCCACTTGGCCATGGCAACCCACTGGTTGACCCTGAGCAAGGCACACTCTCAGCCTTAGAAGATGCAATGGCAAACACCCTCTGATTCTTCACAAGCAAATTCAGAGTTCACTTGAAGGCACAGAACAACGGTGACAAAAGAGAAGCCGGAATATCATTATATGCCATCGCTTTGATTAGCTGTTCTTCTCAATGGCTGCAAGTCCTCAGTTGCTTCCTAATTGATTCATTGATGGATTTTGAAAGAACTTTGTGCTTGAGAAGCAGAAAATATGGTGAGAAATTGTGAACTACGCTGTAGACATCAGATTGGAATCAGGGAATGTTGTCGGTATCATGAGGCAAAGATGGAGGCAGGTGGTGGAAAGAGGAGTTGAAGAAGAACAAGGAAGAGGAGGAGAGAAAGGAGGAGATGAAGAACAGAAGAGCTGGAAAGCAGAGGAGGAAAACAAGAGCACGGTTCAGAGGAGGAGGGGGAAGATAAGGGGCCTTCTGAACTATACAAGTATATGACCATGATTCTCCTTAACAGCTATGGCTGCATCCTATGGAAACCTGGGATTTATACTCTCATGGGGCACAAGTGGTCTCTGGCCGAAAATTCTAAGTGCCTCTCCCTAAACTGCAAATCCCAGAATTCTGTAAGATGAAACCATGGCTGTTAAAGTGGAATCATCTTGCTATATTTGTGTAGTGTGAAAGGTAAAGAAAGAAGAGGAAGAGAAGAAGAATTAAAAGGAGGAGAGGGTGACACAGCAGAAAAACAGTCTGAAGAAGAAGGAAATCATAAGAAGTCAGAAGGAGGAGAAGAGTTAATAGCTGCAGCGGTAGCAGGAAAGAGGAAAAGGAATCTGAGTTGTAATAATGATAACTGTAGAAAGAATTGAGAGATGGAGAAAGCCTCAGACCTGTAGATGGTGGGGGAGAGACTGGAGCAAGTGTTGTGAGTTTAAAGTGGCAGCTGGTGTGTAACCAGAGCAATGGGGCTGCCAACCTGGTCCAGATTTTCATCTGCACTTCAAAGGTTCTATCCAAAGTGGTGAACCCTTCTCTCTATATAGGTGCAGCACCCTGGAAAGCTCTTTTCAAGTCTGAACTACAATGCAGAGTGGAATCTCCACCCCAGTGAGACTGTTGTGCTTTAGCTTGGTGCAAAAAGTAGAAATGAGGAGAAAGAACACAGTGTCACAGCTGGAAATCATAAAGGAGAAGGAAGCCTATTTAGTTGTTAAACGGTTCATGTAAATCCCTTGCATGTAATCAAAGATAGTTTGATGTTGGCCCTTAGCTGAAAGTCTCAGGAGTTGGCTTGGTTTTACTTATTTGGGTTTTTTTCCTTAAGGCTACATTGCTTGTTCTGTTATGCAGTCACAGCAATGAGGATTTCTTGTCTCTCTCAGCCTCTAGATAGCAGTACAGCCCAAGTTTAATCAATTAGGTCTGTAGTTAAGCTGCTTATTCAAAGCCCCATTACAACCATATGCCATTGCTTTGATTAGCTATTCCCCTAAATGGTGGCAAAAGACCTCAATTATTGCCTGATATGAAATTGTGAAAAAACCCATAAAAGCTTCTGTTTCTGGTATCACTGCTTTTTGTGTCCCTGCCCCTTGTCTCTTCTAACTCATTCGTTAGCTTTCCCCATTCTGCCTGGTGCCCTTCAGATGTGTTGGACTACAGGTCTTAGCATGGAAACTATTGTTCAGCACATCTGTGGAGGCTGGGGAAGGCTGCCATACAAGTTTGTCTACCGTGTTTGGAAAAATTACTCTTTTGGGACTGTAACTCCCAGGTTCATCCAGCCAGCCAATGGCCATGCTCCTTGGAAGATTCTGGGAAGTGTAGCAAAGAAGTAATTTTTCCAAGTTCACTGCCAATAGACATATACAAGTATAGGTATAAACCAGCTAAACAGTTATTCTGTCTTCTTGAGGAACTGTGGAAACTATACGCCTTCAGAGAAGTTAATGGTCTTACTTAAATAATGTCAGCACCTACACTAAACTGTGATTTCAGAGCAGACCAAAATTTTTTGCTGCCCGAGATGCCCCCCACCCCCTGCAATTCATCTATTGATGTTAACTGATTATGAAATAAGGATGATGGGACAACATCAGCAGCAGCACATATCCTCCA
This sequence comes from Ctenosaura bakeri, assembly GCA_948474755.1. Taxonomy (NCBI): domain Eukaryota; kingdom Metazoa; phylum Chordata; class Lepidosauria; order Squamata; family Iguanidae; genus Ctenosaura; species Ctenosaura bakeri. Next base: position 68,753 of record CAOLHI010002967.1, read on the forward strand.
GTATTTCACTGATGAACATTGGGACATGGGTGGCCAAGCAACATCAGGCCATGGTCAAGATGGCAGAATTTACTAATGAAGAAGAACACACAAGCTAGCAGAGGCTGCAGCAGTTTGCTTTTGCCTGAGCCTACTGGGAAACACAAGAGTGTACCGTTCCTCTCCTCTGCTGAGTTAACTGAGTGCAAATTACTTTTGTACTTTGAACTCAGTTTGCAGCAATTAAAGTAAGCTGAGGACAAAAGAGGAAAATGGGAGGAGGAGAGAGAAACTGGGACATTTTAAAATGGTATGGCAGAGGATTAACTGGGTCTGTTCCTGCCAAATCAGGAAAGTTAGAGGGTATGTTGGCAGTGGGACTGCATCCTCCATCACACCTGAGGGCAGCAGGCTAGGTCATGGGGTTCATCACATGCTGTCTGGAACACATAGTTTGATCCACCGTTGGAGAAAAACAGAGAATACAACTCCTCTTCCAGTCATTCAACATCTGCTGTCTGAGATGTTTGCCTCACTTTGCCTTGTAGTAGGGCCCTTCTTGCTTCCCAGAATTCCTTTAAGAAGACTATGAGAAAGGGGAGAATTCCCTTTTTCTTTTTTGGAGTGCAACTGATCTGTTTCTGCTCAATGGCACACAAACAACAATTTGTTAACCTTGTTGCTATTTCCAGGCTGAAATTAAGAAGTTGCCCTTTGCTACAGTTTTTTCCATCCGTGACATCCAACGGGCTTTATTATGACTAATGAATTAAGCCTCTCCAGCTCTCCCCACCCCACATGAGGAAGGTAAGCCTTATCTGCATTCTAGGAACCAATGGCACACAGTGGTGGATTATTTCAGTGGCTTCTCCAAGGTCATTAAACAAAACCAGGTTGTACTTTTTGGATTCCTGCTGACCCATGTTTTTCAGTACATTTGGAGGATGCAAGAAATCATTATGTCCAGACACTTCTGAACTGCATATTGCAATATTGCATATTGTAGCACCCTGAGCTGCATATTGTGAGTCAATTGCCAAGACCTGGGTTTGGTCTTCCACAACACTTCTTTTGTGATAGTCTTGTTATTCTTTTGTAGATACCCTTGTGATATGTTTTTGCATCTTTGTGCTCCTTTTTGTGTCTTTTGCAACTTTTTGGGGGGCACTCCTAAAGCTAGATCTAGGTTCATTTCAGGGTAAGCACTGGCACATGTAATGGGAACTCCAGGATATGGGGACAGAGGCTCACCATTTTCCAGTAAAAAAACAAAGTAGGTTTGGCCAAGATGAGGTGCTGTTGAGCAGTGCTACCCTAAGCGTTTTGCTACCTGAACGACACCCCATGCTAGAGTTGCCAGGCCCTGAAATTTTAGCCTGAAGCCTAGGGATAACCCCTTGTGATATCACAGGTAGGGGATCTTGGTGATGTTACAAGGATGATGTTACAAGGGCAGTGTGATACCTTAAGCACTGATGACAGCTACAAAGGGTATGATATTTATATTGCCTATAAAAACCTAGTACATTTCTGCATGACACTCTGCATGAGGCTGGCCCCTCCCGAAACTGCAAACCCCAGGATTCCATAGGAGGTTGAAAGTGGAATCATCGCGTTGTAAGAGTGTCATGTGGAAATGGCCCTAGTCTAACAAATGAGGAAATGCACATACACACAAACTCACACTTTTCAAGACAGTACTCTTGACCTGAGATTCCTCCTCCTTGCCTGAAGGATCAGAGACAAGGGGTGCAACCTAATCCATGCATTTCAACAAAGACTAGTGCTTTCTAACAGTCCTAACTGCACCATCTAGGCATCAGTTGCACCATTTGGGAATCAATTCCACCTTTAATCTATTTCTCTCTTCCTCCCTACCACCAATCCATGGTGCTATCTGAAGCAGGGTTATTCCATCTTGCTGCATGGCAGCTCCACCCCACTCTTCAAATATGTTGCTATAAGCCTAAGCCATAATTGCTCCAGAATTGTAAGGACTTCTAGAAATGCTGTAGGTATAATAAAATGCTGTAGGTATAATAAATAACTGTACCGAATTAGCTAGTTATATATCTAGATACATAGACTGCAAAACTGCAAACCAAGAGGACGTTCCGTTTTTCCTCCAAAAATAGTTTTTTTCTTTTTTTAAAAAAAATCTGATATTTCAGAATATCTCTTTTGAAGGATGCAAGCAAAATTGCTTGGAAGACATAATAATGATGTATTGTAAACACCACATTAGCACAGCTTGGTGAATTAGATTAAATACATTGGTTGGGAACCACTTTTAACTGTAGAGCTTTATTGCATGAGGCAAGTAAATCACAATTATAGCAGGATAATAGCATCTTTGGCTGGGATGTATCACATTACCTGGTTCCTCCTCTGTTTTTCTCCAAGTGAGAGATCATTTGGAAAGTGTTTCTTTTACAAAAGAGGTCATTAACAGACCTTCTGTGTTAATACAAGAAACACTGTTCAAACAGTGTCCCACCAAGAGAACAAAAAAAGAGGAAGGACATCGTGTGATAAGTCCCAGCCAAAGACCCTATTATCCTACTGCAATTTCTATTTACCCACCTCATATGAAAAAGCCAGTTGAGTAGATTCACTCTTTGGTTGCAATCTCATGGCTCTTACAGCTGTGATTTTTTACTGAATGTGGCATGAGGATCAGGCATGGTAAACGATGTTAAATTCTTGGGCCATTTCTGCCCTACACTGTTATAGTGCTATTATTCCACTTTCAACATCCTATGGAATCCTAGGGTTTGCAGTTTAAGGAAGGGCATTTAGAATTCTCAGCCAGAGAGCTCTTTGGCTTCAGTAAACTACAAACCCCAGAATTCCACAGGATGTTGAAAGTGGAATGATAGCACTGTAACGGTGTAGTGCAGAAATGGCCTTAGATGCAGAGCAGCATAAGCTATATACTCCACTCTCGTTCCTTCCTCCTAAAGTATCCTAACTTTTATGTGCATCTATATACATCTGCAACTGGCCAGTGAATGCAAATATGGTTGCGTTTTAAAAGCTTGGCTTGTTTCAGTGATCTATAAGATCATCAGAAGCTGCTGCAGCATGATATAAAGCATCCTATGCATAAACTTGCATATGGATATGCATGAAGATGGTGTATTAATGGCAGGCGAAGACCACCTTATTTAAGCAGGCCTTTGGCAACAGACCTTATTTGTTGTAGAAGGAGCCATTAACTGAATGGGTACTATATTTATTTCTATATATTTATTTCTATAGGTGTGTTTTAAGTCTCCTACAGTTAAACTATGGGATTTGCAACCTTAAGAGCTGAGAATGATCATCACCTTCAATGGCATAAGAAGAGGTTTGAACAAACTGATGGAGGAAGGGGCCATCAGTAGTTACTAGTTTCAACAATTATGCTTTCCCTTGAGGGCTATACATTTAGGGAAGCTCTGAATGTCAATTGCGAATGTGAAATAGGTCTTGGGGTTCATGCTCTGCTTGTAGTGGGCTTCCCAGAAGCACCTGGTTGATCACGGTGGGAAACAGGGTGCTGGATTAGAAAGGCCTTTGGTCTGATCCCTCAGGGCTCTTCTTACAGTGTTACGATCCACTGTAGTGTGAACACCTTCCTTTTCAAGAAAGCTTTTTGGTCCTTGGTGGCTTTCGTGAATTCTGTTTGATTGACTTGACTGCTGTTATGGTCCTATATGCCAGTCTTCTGATGCTTCACTGCTTCTTTTATGGATTTTTTAAAAATAATTTTAATTGTATTTGAAATGACTTTGTTTGATTTCTATCCCTCCATCGTATTTGCAAGACATTTAAGAAAGGTCAATCAGGAAAGCTTTAAACAAATACCAAGCAAGGAAAAACACCCATTCTTAAGGCCTCTAATAGTTCTCAAAGATTCAATAGTGCTTGAAAGGCTCATGGAAAACCCCCAGAGTTGTAATTCTGCAGTGCAATTAGTCAGGGCTGGGTCAAGACTTTTTGCCACAAAAGGCAAAGACAAGATGGCACAGATGCAAACCTGATCTATGCACAAACATTGACTGGATAAGTAGCTTAGCCCTTCTTCAGTACTGGATAGTGGGATAGGATCCTCCACCATTCCTGAGGTTTAAGGGATTGAAAACAAGCTATATATGTAGAGCATACAATTTTTGATCTCCAAGAGGAGGGAACAGTGGTTCAGTGCTCCTCTCCCCTGAGTCTGTTGCCCAACATGGTAATTTCAGCCTGTCTGTTCGTAGGACAGGCTCCCTGTTCACTGGGAATGTAATAGAAGACTTTGTTGGAATGAATTTGTCTAGTGTTTTAACTGAGAATTTTCATTTGTCAATAACAACAACAAAATATTACTTGAAATACTTCCCAAAGGAATCAAGGAATGGTACTCTTTGCTTGAATAGTTTGCTTGAATTAGCTTTCAAAAATTGGTTTTCAAACAAATTGTGTTATAGGGAATGTTGGTCCCCACAGATGTTTATCAGGGATTCTGCAATTATAATGTATGGGTTATGGGTTGGATCAAATTTATCCATGCCATCCACTGATATGAATGAAACTTCAATTAAACTTCACCTAGCCATGACAAACTTGTCCCATTGATTTCAGCATCAGTGTTTTCATCCAATCCTTCCAAGCAATTTACAGAAGCAAGGAATTCTCTGCTCCCTCTGTGAGGCCTTCAGAATAACACTATGGAGTTAAGATGAGAACCAGTAATGGGCCCAGGAACCTCCCCCTGGTCTGGGAGACTTAGTGGGCATTTGAATCCAAGTCTCCCTAAAGGTGGTCCAATGTTCAGTATAAAGAGTAGGGAATCTGAGACCCTGGGGGTGCATTCTGCCTTTCTGAGGCTAGATTCAATACATTCCAGATGACCACCATCATTTGATAGTTTACTGCTTTTGGTCCCATGTTTAGAGAAAGATGGGAAATAAATAAATTCTCAACATTTGTCCATTCCCCCCCCATTCTAAAAAGTTGAAATATTTCTTCTAAGTGCTTTGCATTAAAATATGCTGAAATTTTTGATTCTAGCCTTTGCTTTGGTCCCTGCCCAGCCCTGAATGTAAACCTCTCTAAAAATGAATTCACCCATGGAATGAAATAGCTTCCCCACACTGGCTCAAGACCAGGGGCAAGCTCTCTAGCTGTTGTCGGACTTCAGCTGCCAGCAGCTCTGGTCAGCATAATCAATGTTGAGGAATGCTGGGAGTTGCAGTGTAACAACATCTGGAGGGGCACATTTTGCCCACCCTGTTCTAAATACTACATCACACTTTCTAATAGGAAGATCCACAGTGAAGGGCAAAATGTCTTAAAACAGGAGTGGAGAAAGTCCAGCCTATGGACTTCAGGTGATCTCACAAGAGCATTTTTGAGTCTCCCAGGGTCTTCCCTCAACCTGGTTCACTTCCTATATTTTTTTAAAAAAGCACCCCTCCCAGCCTAAAACTCCCTGAGAAGGGAAGAAAATGGAAAAAAATGTGCATCTACGGTAATGATCATAGAGAGCCCTCCCTCCCATCACAAAGAAAATAGTTTAATAAAATGCAGGAAGTGCCTAGCATGAGATTTGCCTGTCTAAGGTCCCCTGGGGTATAAGTGAAACCCTGCATCATCTGACAGTTGCTCAGACACATCTTAAACTTTCCCCACCTAAAAATTCAGGAACACATCAATAAAATGCCTAAAAAACTTTATATAATGCAAAATAATAAATATAGGCATCAGATTTATCATTGCTGTTGTTGTATGACTTATGCTGACCCTAAAGTGAAACTTTAATGAGGTTTTCAGTGGCTAAGATTGTGTGACGTGCCCAGGGTCACTCATTGGGTTTACCCTGGCATCAGATAAATCTACATAAATATAATCAAGAAAGGAAATACATCTTATTCTAAATACAGAATACATATTATACTTTGTACAGGCATAAACATAGGAGCAGTGTGAGAGCCATGACTGTGTTTGTAGATTTATCCAATGTTCATATTTATGATTTACATTCTATTAAAAATAGCAGTTTTATTTGTCAGTTCCTGATTTTTCTGATGGGTTGTTTATTTTTGATTCAACTCTTACAACGTTTTTCTGGCTTTGTTGTGTTTGTTAAACTTTCCCTAAACGTGAACTAAACTAAATTGAACATGAGCTATGCTCTAAAATCAAGATGGATAAGTGAGAGGCTTCCAGGTGTTCATGGGCCTCAGCTTCCATAATCACTCACCATTGGCTCTGCTGACTGGGACTTAATGGGAATTGCCATAAATACCACATTGCCCAGCTGTGCCCTCATATACACAGCTGAGGAAGAAATGTTGGGTGTATTCTCAGTTCATACAGAGTAACAGTGAGGTGCAACAGCTGTAGCCAAAAACCCTGTGTAGGTACCCCACCAGAACACTTCTCAGAATCATCTGTAACAAGTAGGGCTGCCTGTGGGTTTGAGAGAACTCTAGGTAAAGTGACTTTTGGTTTATCTCCACCTCTGTCAATAAATCTTTTTTGGCTACTGTAAAAGTTGTTCCTTCCTGGAATGAAGTGTAATTCCAGAGCTCCCCAAGACTTTGGGCCTTTCTGCACTACACTGTTCTAGTGCTATTATTTCACTTTCAACAGCCGGTGGAATTCTGGGGTCTGTAGTTTACTGAGGCTAAAGAGACCTGTGGTCCAGAAGTCTAAATGCCCCTCCCTAAACTGCAAACCCCAGGATTCCACAGGAGGATGAAAGTGGAATAGCAGTACTATAACAGTATAGGGTAGAAATGGCCATAATCAGAGAAGGGTCAACACAGAATCTGGAAATGATATACAGTACTGTAATGCAAGGTTGAGGAAACTCTTTCGGCCTGGGGTTCCATTTCAGTTTAGAGTTCTAAGGGCCCACATTTCAATTGTTGGCAAGGCCAGAGCCAAAAAGGTGGGACTAAAAATATCAGCATCTTTTAGCTTAAACCTCTTAATCCCTGTAACTAAGTCTTAGGAGAGACGTTTCAATCTGTTAGAAAGGGAGGGGAACTCACACAAATGGAGAAGCAGGGATGGCCGTCTGGGAAAACCCAAAGGGTCATTTAGGGACCTCTAGGCAGGTCAAATTTGGTCCCAGGGCCTGAGGTTCACAGCCCTTGTTATAGTGTGATCTTTCCCAATGCAATATCCTTCATAACTGTTTGACTCTCTGTGGTCATGTTTGCTGGGAGTGAGAGGAGGTCTGCCATTGTTGTGGAGAGTACTAGGTTGCAGAAGGCTATAGTGTTAGGATATTGAAACTGAAAGACAACAAATGAGGATGGCTGGATGGGGCACTGAATTTTGTTCTTGTGGATTGATATGGAAAGTTTTTTAAAAAAATATTCTTCACATATAAAGGAGAACAAATCCCGTCTTCCTCGCACCCTTGCATGCCGCCCCAATTTCTTATCAACCGAGTCCCCCCCCCACTCTCCATCCTCCTTTTCTCTTGTACTATTTTGCCATTGGGACAAAATACTTAATCCAAATCTGCATTACCCTGTTGAAGTAAGCTAGTACTGCTTGTGCTAATGCTGATGGAGTTTACAGATCTAATACATGCAAATGGAACTGCTTTGGCAGGATAAGGCTAAAAATACATGACACAGTAGAGAACCAGCCATGGAGACCTGTAAAATCCTTGTAAGATAAGGAGAGAAAATGGACGTGGCTGCAGTTTCTGCATTAGATTTAGATAGAGCAATGTGGGCAGAGGCTATCTGATAGCCAGGAATCTAAGATAGGCATTTGGGGCTGGTAGTGTATCATGGGCTGCAATTTGCCCACCCCTGTTTAATCCAATTACATATATTTTCAGAGTTGTTCAAAGTCAATATGCAGAATGTGATTTCCTGGGTTATGGACTTTCCATTTCTTGACCTCTGGTGAAACAATGCCCCACCCTATGAAACCACCTCTAGAGCAAAGTGCTGATAAAATAAAATACTTCTCCTTCTCCATTGTCTGTAACATAGGGTTTCTATCCAAACTTCACTAGAGTGGCTTGGAGATTCTGGAAGCTGCGTACCTTCCAGCATTTCACAGATGTAAACTGGGAAGTGTGTGGCCAAGTAACATCAGACTGTGGTCAAGATGGCAAAAGTTATTAATGAAGAAGAGCCCACAAACGAGGAGAGGCTGCAGCAGTTTGCTTTGAGTCTACTAGGAAGGGCAAGATTCTGCCCCCTCCTTTCCCCTCCCTGCCACTGAGCTGAGTCCAAGCAACTTTTGCACTTTGAACTCAGTTTGTAGCAACTGAAGTAAACTGAGGATAAAGGGGGAAAGTGGGAAGAGGTGAGAAAAACTGAGACATTTCAAAAGCAGCTAAAGAAATGGGAGGACAGAGGATTAATTGAGATTGTCTCTAGCAAACTGGGACAGTTGGTAGCTAAGAAGTTGTAGTCCAAAACATATTTTTTCTATGCTTTGGTTTGCAGTGGGCTGTCAAAGTTGGAAACAACTTGAAGGCACACAAAAACAACAGCAACACTCTACTGGATAGAGAAGTTATGGAATGGCCCAGTTCTAATTCCCACAGATGTAAGGTAAATGTAGTCCTGTTTCAGTAATGAGCAAAATGAATGTATGTGTGTGTTTGTGTGTCTTTCTTTTATTAATTTATTGCAATACTTGTACAGTCAGCCCTCCACATTTGCAGGTTTGACTATGTGATTACCATATGTGTGAGTTGCCTCAACCCCAGCCCCCTCAGGTAGTTCTTTTCTGGGGGAACCTTCTCTCTCAGTGGCTACAATCAGGCCACACACCCTTTTTAAACCCCCCCCCTCCACTGGTCATCCTCCTTCTCCACAAGCCTCTGCCTGGCCAGCTAAAAACAGCTTGCAGCCCAGTTTCTTAGCACCACAAGTCCTCTCCCTATGATCCCCCTCGACATCAAAGGAAGAAGATGGGCAAGAGAGAGGAAGTATAAGACTGTCATGCCAACCCACTCTCTCTTTCCTTTTCCTTTCCCTGAACTGGTTTAGATCTTGAGTTCCTGTTCTCCCCACCATGCCATGGACCCCTTCCTACAGAAACACACACACACAAACACACATGCACATTTTAATATTTGCAATTTTTCCACTTTTGCAAAGGTCCTGTGCCCCTAACCCTAATGAATGAAGAGGGCCAACTGTATACTGCTTGGTATAATATCTCCTAATCAATTTACCTGAAAATACAAAGATATTAACAATTTAAAAACAATATAGAGACTACAAAAGCACTGGAAAACTAATTAGTAATTAAACACTCCAGTCCCCAGTACAAAGACTGAATGTTGTCAACCGTTGCAAGCACTAGGAAAACTTATGCAAACAAGATAAGTTCTCAGCTCACATTTAAAGATGAACACAGATGGAGAAGAATGTTCCAAAGGGTTAGGAGAACCATTGAGAAGTCCTGCTTTTACTATGTTATCCTGTTGATTGCAGAACAACCAATTAGGCCTCCATTGAACATCTCAGGGTTCAGCTGGACATGTACAGAGAAAGTTGGTCTTCCAGATACCCTGTTTTCAAGGTGTCGTGGAAACAAACATCATCTATGTAACCTAGGGAAAATGTCTACATTTTTAGTTACAGCTGTGCCAATCATAGACCATATGGGCAGCTGCTCTTGTATTTGTGTATATGTGGGAGCATTAAAGAGGAGCAAGCCTATGCTAGAAAAAAGAAGGGAAACATGGAATATGATCCCTTGCCCATTCTAGAACTTGAAGACCATGGTAGGTGCCTGTCTATCCCTAAACTAGGGTTGCTAGAGTGAAAAACCGGAGACACTTTTTGTATCTTTAATGGTTGTGTAGAAAAGGGAATTTCAGCAGGTGTTGCTTGTTGCCCGATTGTGTGACAAGCAACAATTTCTGAATTTCCCTCTTCTATGTAATCATAAATGGTGCTGAAGTCATCTGTGGTTTTCAGTCTGCAACATTGTCCTCCCACCCTCTTGATTCACATATGGACTACAAGAAAGGACTTCAGTGAGAAGACCCTTGAAAAGGAGCAACCAATTTGCCCCCCAGTTCATGCAAGAAAAAACCAAGGAATAGCCAAATTACTACTGCAGCAGGGGCAACAAGACAACGTAAGTGAGGCCACAAGTTGGCATCCTCTGGTCTAACTTGACAACAAAACAAGCCTGTTAGCAGAGACTGATAAATTGAATGATTAGTTCAAGAGAGGTCCTCAAGATTTCTTGAAGAGTGGAAACCCCTTATGGTGTTTTTGACGAAAAATAAGGATATTCTAATTGTTGTTGGATTTGACTGTTAGTACTTTAATATGTGTGCAGTAGAGAAGCTAGAGTGGTTGAAACAAGGCTATTATATATAACTGTTGATATGCAGACCAGAAGTTACTTTTTCTTTTTTCTCTTTCTTTGCTTTCTTTTTTGTCTGTTGGAAGATATTTTATAATTTTAGTTATAGATAATGTTGTTTTTCATTGATGTGCTTTGTTTTTCTATTTTACTTTCTTAAACTTCATTTATTTTTTTTTAAAAGACGATAAAACAGAGTAAAGTGATTTACTTCAACTAGAGCCACTGTGAAATGTATGTATCTGAATAAATGAAGGTTAGAATTGGTTTGTAAATGGAAGTTACAAGGTTTGTAACATATATCTTAATTGTATTGGAGAGTATTTGGATTTCCTTTCAGAAGACAAAATTTTGGGGTTAGCAATGGGCTTGCACACAGCAGAGAAATACAACTTCCAGTTTCTAATATAGCAAGCTGGATGAACTTCAAATGGTCCTTCACAGTAGCGTGTTCAGTATGGCCACTATACTTCAAGAAGGATGTAGACAAACTGGACAGTTACAGAAGAAGTCATTGGAAATGGTAGATGGTATAAAAATACACATTATTCTAACATTTGCATTATTGTACCTATTTTCCTCATTGACTAGTGTGTTACATGTGCATTTTTTCCCGAACACATCCCTTTTTAGTTGCATGCATTTTTTTTCAAACATGCACATAGTTGTGTGCACGTTTTTCCTTTGCTGAAATGCTTTAGAAGTATACTGATTTCTGATGAGGTATGTACCCTATTTGCTGGTGTATAAGACTCACTTCTTTCCCCTCAAAAATAATGTTTGAAAATGCGATGCGTCTTATACACCACTGTGTCTTACAGACCAGCAAACAGTATTTGCTGACATATAAATGGGGTGTACCTTATATGCCAGTATGTCTTATAAGCCAGCAAATATTGTACTTAGTCCCAGTGGCAGCCTCGGGAAGTATAAAATGGATACTCTCTTAGGGAAATAGAAACCCAACAAATTTTGTTTCTGTCCCTATTCCTGAGTAAGCCCCTTTGAAATAAATGACCATTTCTTCCCAGAAAAGACAAATTGGAAACCTAATTCAGTTTTAAGTGACATGTTGCCTCGTAAACAATCCCATTCTGCAAACGGAAGTCAACCTACCTCCTTTGATGTGTTTCCCCCTCCAAAACTCCACGGTGTTTTAGAGATACATCTGCCTGAATTGGTGAAATGTCCTCTGCTCTGTTCAGTTGTCTGGTCAAAGACGTCTTTGGCGTTAGATGGTGTCTTGCTTTGGAACTGATTGTCTTCTGTCCTTAATCTGATAATAGACTCAACTAGTTAAAACTGGTCAGGTGTTGAGAATTAACCTCAAAGCCCAGGGTAAGCAGAGAGAGAGAGAAGAGAGACAACAGATGGCACATTTGAAAAAGTAAATCAGTGGATCCATTAGAATGGGAGACATACACACTAGGCAAATGTGGCAAAATTAGATGTCCCAGACTCAAAGCCAAGATCTCAACCCTGAGTCCCCAAACAATTCCGTTGCCACTGAATGAAATGCTCCAGGTCTATTCTTGGACCAATACCCTTATGCACACAACCCATTGACTCTAGGGTTGACCTACTAATCGTCCCTGGGCTCGTTAAAAAGTCCAGGCAATGTCTACTCAGTCCACAAGCCCCTATATCCAATGGCAGGACTGACAGCTCCTGGGGTAGAAGGAGCAATAATGAGGAAGGATGACTTCTGAACCAAGACAGACTGTATTAGACTCATCAACAAATAGCCATAGTTTATACCTACATAGCCAGAACTAGGAAGCAGGGCTCCATATTAGGAGGTTAAGGGAATGGTTTTCACCTGTACATTAATCCTGATCACTCTCTCTCATGCACACACACACACATACACACACTTTTCTGGACAAATTTACAGATGTTAGTGATCATGCACATCAAGGTCAAATTCAAGTTGCCTTCGTATGCAGTCTTTCTGTAGGAGTTAGTCTCCTAAAGGTACTTAGTGGCTTAGCAAGAGCAGAGTTGGATGGATGTCAAGAGGGCAGTGTGCATTCTCCATGCCCTAGTACAACCTCTAGTTCCTCTCTGAATACCAGTTTCTGGGGTAGGACATGTGAGCTTCCCATGGGCAACTGATGCGTTCCTGGAATGCTGGACTACAGGAGATTGTTGTATGAACCTGCTTGGCGTTTCTTATGTTCTTGTGCTTGTGTAAGCAGCCCTTCTGTTTGGCAACTTAGCATCTCTAGTACTTCAGTTTTTATTCAAAGAAATCCTTGTTAGGGCATTCATCTCTTATATGACAAGTCAAATAGCTGCAGCCTAGAGCAATTTATTCCATATGGGCCTAAGGGCCTTTTCACACTATACTGTTCTAGTGCTATTATTCCACTTTCAACATCCTGTGGAATTCTGGAGTTTGTAGTTTACTGAGGCCAAAGAGCTCTCTGGATGAGAACTCTAAATGCCCCTCCCCAAACTGCAAACCCCAGGATCCCATAGGATGTTGGAAGTGGAATAATAGCACTATAACAGTGTAGTGCAGAAAGGCCCTTAGTTTAGAAAACTTGTTAGATCCTGGGCAAGGGGCTGGGCCTGATGGCACCACTGCCTTTAGGACTGGCATTCCTCTGGAACGACCTTCTGGATCTTCTTCCAGCAGAGGCTGGTTAGATCTGGTACTGTCTTAAGAGTCAGCGTGGTGTCTTCGGCTATAACTGTGGAGATTGGGGTTCAAATCCCTGCTTAGCCATGGAAACCCACCGGGTGACGTTGGGCAAATCACACTGTCTCAGCCTCAGAGGAAGATGAAGGCAAGCCCCCTTGAACAAATCTTACCAAGGAAACCCCCTGATAGGTTTTCCTTAGGGTTGCCATAAATTGGAAATGATTTAAAGGCACAAAGCAACAATGACAACAACAAAATTGTATTAAACAGACAGTAGCTTATGGACTGAGATGGTATGAAAGAACTGTCTATCTACTGTATAAAAGTCAATGTTTGTCTGCACATTTGTTTCTCTGCATCAGGCAAAGACCTCATATGATTGGCTGTGTGAGGTAAGAAGACCTCATATGATTGGCTGCGTGAGGTAAGAAGACCTCATATGATTGGCTGGCTGTGAAGATTCTATGGAATCCTGGGGTTGGCAGTTTAGGGAGGGGCCTTTAGAATTCTCAGCAGAGAGCTCTTGGGCCTCAGGCCGGTTGCTACGGTGATGAGGCCTACCATCAATAAGGATGCCAGAAAACTTTTGGGAGGCATATGTGAGAAAAATTAAAATGACATACACAATATAGTTACAAGGTCTTCTCGCCTCACATAGTAGATTGCATGGGTTCCATATGTGAAGAATCTTAAAGCTGAAATTCAAAACAAAAAATGCTTCCAGAAGAACGTAAAGCCATTGCACAAATTCAACAGAAAGCAAACAAATCAAAAGCCAGTATGTCACCAGAAAACACAGATTAGATTTGGGACTATGGGGTACTGGAATAGGCTGGTTGCTATGGAGATGATGCCTAGCAGCAAGGAGAAGGACAGTGTATTCCTTCAGGAACCCAACCTCTGTATGTTAACAACTCTGAATAAAAATTGGATTGGGGAATATGGGGAAAATTTTCAGGTACAGGAATAGGCCAGTTGCTATGGACATGAGACCTAGCATAAAGGAGGAGGACAGTGTACTCCCTCAGGAACCCAAACTGTGTATGTAAATATCTCTGAATATAGATTGCATTGTGAAATATGGAGCAAAGTTACAGGAAATAGAGAAGACAGTTTGAGTTCTTAAGAGGAAAATAAAAACCTGGGCAACACTGGGTAATTACACTAGTTATATCTTCAAAAGTCTTTTAATCCCTATATTTTAGAGCAGTAGGACTAGTTTGGAGTTGTCTTCATTGCATTATCCCCAAATCTATATTTCATCTTCATGATCAAGCTGGGAGAGTGGGTCTGAAAGCATGAAAAAGACTAGCTTTGCTGTGGGTGATGGTTGGCTAGTCTTCTGTGATGTCATCAAAAACCTCCCTCCCAATCTCCCCCATCAGATTTCTACTGAAATAATGAAAATGATTCTATTTTTAAAAAATAGAACTAACATTCATGCAGCACTTTTAAAAATAAAAAGGCAGCAAGCCTGCTTTAGGGATACGGTTAGAAGCAAGACTCTAGAGCATGGGTGGAAATTGGGCATCTTGCAGTTGAATTGTGGTTCCCAGCATTCTGTCTAGTCCAACAATATTTGGAAGGCCAAAGTATTCTTAACCCTATTTGAGATCCAGATCATCTTAGGACATTATAAATTTAACACCTACATCTTCGGTTGAGTTCAGAAACAAATTGTTACCTGCTATGGATCACAGGAGAAATGAATACTAGCAGTCAGAATGATAGGATAAGATACAAGCTTAATGTGATATTTCGTACTAGACTGTTACAGTGCTATTATTCCACTTTCAACATCCTATGGAATCCTGGGGTTTGCAGTTTAGGGAGGGGCCTTTGAGGCTGTAAACCCCAGGATTCCATAGGATGTTGAAAGTGAAATAATCTAGTGTGGAAATGGCCATCGTTATTTTCATGAATGACCTTTCTGACTTATGCAGTAGGGCAATTTTAAATACAACATAATTGTTTACATAGTTTGCAAAAGTTACTTTTGGAGAATAACGCTTGAGGGTTCTGATAGTTGTAGTCAAAAAAGTAACTTTCCTACTGGTAGCTTATATTTAACTTTAGCATGACAGTTGCTTGAGAAAGCAACAAAGCACAGCTATATCACCTAATGTTATGAAATGAAACAAAATATGGGAAATAAAATATATGAATTAAATTATTACTTATAAATATTTATTAGAAGGGTTATCAAAGACTGTCCCACTCCACAAAATTGGCCAAAATTTATTTGGTAGTGGAATTAAAACAGGCTAGGTGTTTTTGCAACAATGGATATTCTAACAATGAACTAACGTACTTTAGAACTGAATGACTCTTCATGAATATATTAGAGTTTTCATCTATTAGTACTCTGAGGGTCGTAGAACTACATTATCTTGGGTAATATATAGGCTACACAACAGTATTTGATTTGTATAAATGTGATGAATCAGCAGGGGGAAAAAACTTAGGTTGGATCAAGGTTTCATCAGACGGATGAGCAGGCCCACTGTAACCAAAGGCTGATTTAAGGTTCATTCATTTCAGTGACTCTTCACTAAGAATAGCAAAATTTGAACCCAATACCTTCTTTTTTATACCTTCCTGCCCAAACTGGTGGAACACAGTAAATCAGCTTCTCCTGTCCTGGTGCCTTTCAGATGTCTTGGACTTCAGCTGCCATCTTCCCTTAGCCGTGGTCAAGTCAATTGAAATTGATAAACTGAGGGACATGCTGGTCTGATAGACTGGCTATAGCTTAATAGCATTGAGCTTGTCCAAAAAAGTAACTGTGTTCGAAGCTCTGAGCTAACTTAAGTGTGTCCACCTGGCTTGTTTAGCCATAAAAGCCAGCATCTCTGCAATCAGTTCAGCAAGCGTGGTTCTAAAAATAATAGTTTCCACTCTTGACAGTTCTTCCCCTCCCTCTGCCACCACCCTCAACATTTCCTCAGTTACATCTCATTGTGTTTTGTTCTCACAGGTTGAACAAAGTTTTCATATCTTGTGTACTAAGAATGGAGGTATTTGTCACTCTAGAGATGGAAAAGGGTGGCTCCACAGGAGTTCTCACGCTCACTTCTTTCTTTTTCATGGAGGACAGCAATAAATCTCTGGGTGTCAGCAAGAAGGCTGAGGGGTGGGATTGACTCTGCCCCAAGAGGAGGCAACTCAAGTATAAAAGAAGTCCCAGCCAGCCAGTGCCTGCACGTGTAGCACATTGTTACCATGAGTTATGTGAAAGTCAGATCTGTTCTCTGCTGAAGTTACCACACTGCATGCTGTCAGGAGGAAGTGGGGAGCCCAGACTGGCGGCAGGATGTCGTCTGAGTTGCAGCAACTGATACAGACTTCCATCCCTTGTGCAAGAGGGGTCCTGAAGGACAACTACAGCAACCTGCTCAAAGTGGCCGATTACTGTGAGAACAACTATGTGCAGGTGAGTCACAGCAGGACAGGACCCTGAGACAGTTCTGCCGTAGAAGCAGGGCCAGCTCTAATGTTGGGCAGAAACAACTACTTCAGGCAGCAGATGCTGGGAAGGCAGCCGCAGCTGTTCTGTGCTGCTCTTCCTGAATCTGCCTCCCTTTTGTTGGAGGAGCGCACTGTTTTTTTCTTGAGCTTCTAAAAGAGAGCTTGAGAATGTTACCTTTTTTACTACAATTCCCAGAATCCCCAGAAATGCTGCCTGGGGATTCCAGGAGTTGTAGTCAGAAACTAACTCCCCTAAGCTTTGTCATAAACTGGCCTGTTGCTCTTGAGTGTGGTAAAAAGTGCTGTCCCCTTATTGGTACTGAAGAAGGAGTCAGCTAGGGATCTAGTCACCATTGCATTTGGAATGGGGAGAAGGTATTATCATCACTTTGCCCTTTGCCAGCAAAATGTCTAGAGGCAGTCAGTCCTGTCACAGGACTGTCGGATGACTAGGGGGCTGCCAAGGGAAATGCAAAGAAGAACTCTGAGGCATGTTTGAAAGGAAGTGTGGGAAGGTGGCTTCCTAGGTTGCTGATGGCATTTCAAGCTCTTGATGTGAATGGGGAGAGTGGTACAGGAATACTCTCCAATGTTGCAGAAACAGCCCTCTTTATATGGGAAACTGGCTGCTGCAGTAGCCAGAGACCTTGTGCATGGCTTGTTCTCTGTCCAAAATGAGATTGTGCCCTAGAAACCTCTGGGATGATGTAGGAAGTGGAGAAATATATTTCTTGTTCATGTATGGACCTAGGAAGCCAGAAGCCAGGGGTGGGGGAAAGGGCATCCCCAAATCTCAGTTTTACAGCTTCCAAAGCCCCCCAAACTGCACTCTGACTTAATTTTAGGGATGATTTTTTAAAAAAAATCCCAAATATTCCAAAACACAAGAAAAATGTACAGTGAGCAGTTTGATTTCTCTGCCCTCTTCTTTTGGCCAAAATACAGCTGAAAAATGGCGACATGACCTCATTCCTGGTGTACTGCAATGCTTTAGTGTGACCCATAAGGAAGTGTGAGGTGTAAATCATCCCCTTTCCCATATACAGTTGTTCACCCCAATCTAATCCAAGAGTAGAGAACATTTTTCAGCCCAAGGACTAAATTGAATTTCTAGGAAGGTCTTTGGAGATTGGTTTCTAGTGATGAGCAAAAGCACGGGACCAAAAAACCCAGGATATTTTATCTTAAGGCTCTTTCTGTCAAAAAATTAGCCCCAAACCTTTCAGAGTGGGGAAAAACATCATAACAAAAGCTAGGAAACCACTAAAGGATGCTCACATGGGAAAGAGGGTGTGGCTGTATGGGAAATCTGAGAGGACCTGAGAAGGATCCCAGGAAACCTACACCCATTCTTTAATCCAGGCCCCTGCTGTGAAGACTGCAGGAATATTCCATTGCACTACAAACAAACAAACAAAAAAGAGAGGAAAGAAAAAAAGAAAAAGAAAACAAAGGAATTTTCACAGGATCTGTAAGGATTGATTCAGTATAGGGTAGTTTCCTGATTCAATATATATGCCTCTGCTGGCTAGCTTAGGGATGAAAATTTGAAGAGGGTAGTTGAATTAAACCTCAGATTCATCGCAAAGTTCCATGAAGCCCTGTGCTAGACACCAAGAGCAGCGGTGGCAACAAAGACATGGCAGCAGGGGTGTGTGGATGCCAAAACTGCTCACTCATTTGCAAAGATAGTGGTTCAGGGGTGGTGGAAGTCCCAGTGGGACTGATGATGGTGCCTCACTGAGCACTTGCTCCAATCTAGCAATTTGGAGAGTGAAAGTTGAAGACTACTTTCGATGGCCAGATTGAACACTTACCTTACTTTTTAACCCAAGTGGCTGGATTTATGGCAGAATGGGAAGCCATGTTCCCAGCAGAAGAACCTTAAGATGAACCTATCACAGTTTTCCCCCCGAAAATTTGTTCAGAGGAGGTTTGTTTGCCTTTCACTTCCTCTGAGGCTGGGAGAATGTGACTTGTCCAAGGTAACCCAGTGTCTGAGTGGGGATTTGAGTTTCCAGAAGCCAGCCAGCCAGCCAGTCATAATTAATAAATATTTGAATATTTAAATCTAAATTTAAATCTTGAGTCAAGTCTTGGGGGACCCTAGCAACAAACCATATTTGCAGGGGCCCCTCGTAAAGAAAAGATTAAGAACCATTGCTCTAAGCCTTCTAGATGGAGAGGTACTGCAAACCGTAAGGGGATAAGTTTCAGGGTGTCCTTCCTATAACTGATGTATGAGATGAGTTGGGCAAGTCAGCCAAGCTACACCTACAAAAGAAAGTCCAGAAGCAGGGAGGACTTCACAAGTCTATAAGACCAGTGTTGGGGAAATTCAAGTTTTGAATTTTGACCAGGGTTGGGGAAATCCAGGTTAAGTTTTAAAGTAGCTGTAAGTGCTCATCGATGAGCCAGCATGGTCGAGTGTTGGACTACAACTCTACAGACCAGAGTATGAATCTCTGGAAACCTACAGTGTGATTTTGGCAAGTCACATTCTCTCAACATCAGAGGAGGGGAAGGTGAACCCCCTCTGAACAAATCTTACCAAGAAAACCCCATGATAGGAAGGTCTTACCACAAACTGGAAAGGAGTTAAAGGCACACATCAACAATTGCTTGAGAGGTCACATTCTTTCAACCTTAGAGGAAGACAATGGCAAATCCTCTCTGAAGAAATCTTACCAAGAAAACTCAATGATAGGTTCACCATAAGATTGCTGTAAGTCAGAAATGACTTGAAGGCACACAATAACAAAATAGCTCATTACACCAGCAAAATAACTTAATTCCTGCTCAGTAAACTGCTTTTCAAAGGTGACTTGATATTCATTATTACAGGTTAGTGTAATTAATTGTAGCATGTTTCTTCCAGGCTCCATTTAAAACTGCATGCTGCTTGAATTTTAGGCAACCTGAATTTTAATTTTGGCTGGGTTTTGTGAAGAATTGGACCACCCATTAATCTATTACGTCTTTTTTGATTACCATTTTATAACATAGTGCACAATATAACAACAAGAAAAATTCCTAATGCTTCGTGTGTAACCCGTAAACACTCTCTGGATTGAAAACCATGCCCAGTTAAAATCTCTTCAGGAAAAGAGATTCCACACAAACATTAGGAAGAACTTCCTGAGGGTAAGAGCAGTAGTTTGACAGTAACATACTGCATTGGTATATGGTGGAATCTCCTTCTTTGGAGGTTTTTAAACAGATGTTGGATGGCCATCTGTTGGGAATGCTTTGATGGTGTGTTACTGCATGGCAGGGGGTTGGACTCAATGGACCTTGTGGTCTCTTCCAGCTCTATGATTCTTTGGGCCGTTTCCGCACTAGCCTGTTGTAGCGCTATGATTCCACTTGCAACATCCTACGAAATCCTGGGGTTTGCAGTTTTGGGAGGGGCTGGCCGGCCCCTCCCGAAACTGCAAACCCCAGACTTCCGTAGGATGATGCAAGTGGAATCATAGCACTATAACAGGCTAGTGCGGAAATGGCCTATGATTCAATGGTTGTAAAGTTCTGTTTCTGTAGCAGATGCCACACCTGAGGAGCCATCCTCAGAAATGCCTTAGTACTTCCCTATGCTTTTTCTCTTTCTTCCTCCTCCCACTGTCTTCTTTCCTCCTGCTGTGAACTAATTTAGGCACAAGACAAACGGAAAGCCCTAGAAGAAACCATGGGTTTTGCCACTCAGTCGTTAGCCAGCGTGGCCTACCAAATCAGCAACCTGGCTGGTGACATCCTCAAAATGCTGGACTTGCAGGCTGCTGAAATCCGACAAGTGGAAGCCAACGTCTGCTCCATTGCACAGGTGAGCAAGAAAGAACAGCATTTGGAGAAGCAACGTGAATGGTGTGGGAAGGGGATGAGGGCTTCATCTGATGTGTGGTTCTGCTCTAGAACCTGTGACTGGTTGGAAACCTCTTTGATTGATGTGACAGTCTTTTTGCTACTCTGTATGGTGTCTACCTGTCTGACTCCTTCGCAGTTTCTTCCTGGCACAGGGATGGCAGAACTGCTTCAGGTCTAGGTGCCAAATATGCCCCTGCCAGAACTGAAGAGGGTCTTACCTTCCCCCTCCCCCACTTTTCTACCTGCCTCCAATATTTATTTTTTATTTTTAACTGAAAAAGCCCTCTGTGTCTCTAGGAGTCATGGGATACTTTCCCCTGGATTTTGGGGTCTCCCTGTCCTGTTTAAGGACCATGAGATACCTTTTATCCAGCCAGGAATTGACCTGAGGTCATTTCTGGTTTTGAAATATTCCACCTGCCTTAAACAGCTTGGAGACAGCTATAATTCCCTGCATAGAACCCTGTAACATGGCATTTTCAGTATTTTTTTTAAGGGGATGGGAGATATACTGGGCCTCCTGCAGCATGACCTGTGGTCCCTGAGCTATGCTTTGCTCACTCTGTCCTAGAAACTGTGATGAAGATTGATTGATTGATTTATTTATTTATTTATTTATTTATTTATTAAAAATTAGTTCATTGGGAAGGTGCCATAGTCCAACACGAGCTCTCTGCATGACTGCAAAGCACAGCTCAGTTCCCCACAGTAACTTCCTAGTCTGTCAAGTGCAGTTTAATCGATGCAACAGCTTTTAAGCCTGCAAAGTGCAGCTCAGTTCCATGCAACAGCTCTCCAGGCTGTAAAGACAGCCAGGTTTAAATGCCATTTAAATTAAGTGCCCTCTTATTACTGAGAGGATATAAGAAAGAAGAAGCACTCAGGCCAGCGACCAAAGCCCGGTGGGTTCTGATTTACAGGTTGCACGATCCCATGTAATCCTCGACATCTCTATTTAAAATGACCCTTGGTAGTGTGGGTGGGAGAGATCACAATCTGAGACCCTGGAGAGCAGTTGGGCTTGGCAGATAATCTTGCAACTAGATGGCAAGAATATCATATATTTGTTTGTTCTGTTGTGCCAGAGTCTTATCATCAGAGCCAGGGAAAGTTACTTTGTAAGACTGTACCTCCCAGAATCCCTCAGGTTTGCTGACCTGTAGTGTAAAAAGTACCTTTTACAGGAACTGTGCAACATACGGAGGTGGTGGCTTCACACAGCTGATTTGGGGTTCCACGGAAGAACAGCCAAATGTTTGTAACAAATTTTTGTCATTGTTTACTCTCCGCACTGGGGAGGTGCATACTGTATTTTGTCTCCCGGGTGTCAAAATAACCTCAGTAACTTTGACTGCCATCCACATTGACTTGCCAGTAGCAGGTATCACTTGCTGCCTTGAGGAAGGTGTAGGAAGCTGTTTTAAGTTAATCCAGAATTTTGATCCCAGCACATCCTACCCTGGCACTCTCTACTGGTTATTGGCTGTGAATGATGGGGATTGTAGTCCAACATGCCCAGACAGTGCAAGGTTGGGGAAATCAGCACTTCCTCATAAGAGCAGGCAAAAGTGCTTCCCTGTAAGGGGACATGCTAGGGTAGAGCCTAAGACCTTGAAAATGCTAAGCATGAACACAACTTACTATGCCCAACAGGTCCTGTCTCCACCATGACATCTCACAAGACAGCCAAGTGTGGGAACAGCATAGATAGATCTGTTCCAGCTTGATGCCCCCTGCATGCATTGGACTACACCTTGTATTACTCCCGGTCACCATTGATGGGGGATGATGGGAGCTGTAATCCAGCCACATCTCAAGTGCACCCACTTGGGAACATCTGCAGGGTATTCTTCAGCCTATTTCAAGTGGTTCTTGCTATTTCATTCTGGATTATTGCCAAAGGCCCAAAGGAGCCTTGCCCTCTGACTGAGAGCCCCTGTGAGTTAGTTGGAAAGTTAGTTCTTCCTCCACCTCTCTTTCCCCCTCCCCATGGAATGTAGGGCATATATGCCGTGTTCTCAGACATCAGATCTCTTTTCCTGTTAGCTGGAAAAAGACTGGAAAACTGCCTGATGGCTTTCCTGTTTTCCTGGGTATAATACCGTAAGGAAAAACCCGGCACACCAGGAAATGTCAGTGGAATGGATTAATCATCTCTGTCCTTCCACCAGTTATTTGTTTGCTGTGCCTGAATGCTTCTAAAATCTATATTAAGTTTCCTTGAGAAAGAGTACACCTCTGAATATTTCTGACATTATTGTGTGGTCATACCAATCGGAGGATTCCGGTGGTTGTAGTCCAAAAAGTTACTTTTTTTCCAAGCTCTGGATTTGTTTCATAAATCATCTGTGCAGAAGGGTGAAGTATGTGTATGGTGCTTTCTTTTGTCATGATACATGAAATGTAGGGAAAAAAGCAGACAAATGCCTCTCTGACATGGAAATTCCTCCTTCCTTCTTGAGCTAAAAGCTTTACCTAATTAAAAATGGCATTTTAAAGTGGAACTATATATCCAGTGGCCATTAGCACACGTGGTAGCCAAGAAGTCCATATAGGCCAGTAATGAATTATGGAAAGATGAGTAAAAAAGCAGGCTGGGCTTTTTCTTGTGACAAGGAAGTGGTCTGGAGGATGCTGGAACAGTATAGTGCAACCTTTCCTAATCTGGTACCCTGCAGGTATTTTGGACTGTAACTCCCACTAGCCCTAGCTAATAAGGCAAATTTTGAGAGATCATGGGAAATGAACTCCAAAACATCTTAAGACTTCAGGAAAAAGTTGATCCAATAGGACTGCTTGTAGGGTCACTAGATCTCAAGGCTTGGCCCCTTTCCTTCTGTCTTCAGGGCTAAGCGAAGGAATCTTAAAGTGAGAGCACTGCCTTGAAAGGTATGTTTAGATACATTTTCTTTATTTGTTAGACTTATTTTTTTTATATAAATTGAATGATCTACTATATGCAGCTGCTTTATTCTTAATGTTTAATGACATCATCAGTGGCTACGCCTTGTGACATCACAAAGGCCAGCCCCTCCATAACATTTCCTGCCTTTAATCTAACATCTCAGGGATTGAGTTAATCCTGAGCCAGCAGTCCTGAAAGAGTGTTATTTTTTCCCACTGTACTTATTGGGGTGACAGCAGCCTCTCTTTACCTGGGTGAGAGAGGGCAGCCAGACAGCGCCTGCTGTATGGGCCAGAATAACTTGCCTGGCTTTAGAAAATATGTACCATGACATAACTGTCAGGGTTGGCAGGATTTGGCTCCTCTGAGAATGAGCAGAGTGCTGTCTGTGAAGCAAGGCTTCGCCGCAGCAGAGGGTCCCAGTGAATCAGAAAAAATTCCAAAGACTCATTAGTTAGGTTTGGAGTACTGATTTATTGCTGCACTCTAAGATAAGGCTTAGCAAAAACATGCAAGCTTGCCAGCAATTAGACAAAAAGGAAAAACAGAAGATAACGGAGGAAAATTGGGCAGCATCTCCCCTTGCAAACCGTATACTGCCAATAGCATGGCAGGTCCAGCTAGGGCATCTAACTGGCAGCTGGTCAAGGCAAACACCAGTCTTTTTATGCTACCTTGTCACCCTGGAACAAATGGGGTGACCCAATCAGTGCTCTGGCGTGTGGCCTTCTCTAATACACAAGACATAGCCATAACAATCCTTCTGGCCTTGCACCTGACTGTCTGGCCACACTGCCTCTGCCGTCCACTCATGAGAAAAATTTGTCTGCTGGGCAACAACTTTGACAGGGTGGGAGGGTGCCATTTGTTCTCTTACGGTCTCACACACAGCAAACCTTCTTTTACTGGCTCTGCTGGGCTACCTTCCTAGGTTCTTAGAAATTATTTTAAGATAGTTTCTGACTGAGAGCCAGGGTTCAATTCCCTGCTCTGCCGTGGAAACCCACTGGGTGACCTTGCGTGTATGACATACTCTCAGCCCCACAAAACCCTGTGATAAGCTCACCTTAGGGTCACCATCAGTTGAAAGTGACTTGAGGGCACACAACAACAACAACAACAACAACAACAACAAGTTTTCAAATGTGGAGAATATTTATACCTTCCAAGATTGCTGGTCTGAATGTTTTTTACATTCTTCAAGAAATGGACGTTAGAGAGAAATCCTGTGTAAAATGAAAATACAAACAAGAATGATTGATTCAATTTGTTTAGATGCAGATTGAAACACTGGCTTCCTAGTACACACAAGTGTTAACTAGTGTAGCAAAGCTCAGGTTGCTCATTTATCAATTACTGCAATTACTACCAACTGGCTTATCTTGAGTGTTAAACAAAATTGTTACCAGCTTTTTTTTTTTTTTTGGTAATCACTGCCGTTTGGATATGTGTTGTTTCTCAATACATGTGTGTACAGCTTTGACTGTGTGTGCCCTATTTTTATGCATCTGCTCGCAGAGAATATACTTTGAGCTTCTTGAATTTGACAGTTCTCAGTCCACAAAGTAAATAAATAAATAGGTGCAGTAAATCAGCCTAGCTTTAAGATGCTACAAGAATCACTGTTGTTTTTGTTGCTA
This sequence comes from Ctenosaura bakeri, assembly GCA_948474755.1. Classification (NCBI taxonomy): domain Eukaryota; kingdom Metazoa; phylum Chordata; class Lepidosauria; order Squamata; family Iguanidae; genus Ctenosaura; species Ctenosaura bakeri. Next base: position 93,588 of record CAOLHI010002967.1, read on the forward strand.
TGGACTCAAGCTCTGGGAAAATTACCTTTTTTTTTTTTTTTTAGATTGCAGTTCCCAAGACTCCCCCACAACCAGTATGGCTAGTGACTGTGTTGTCTGGGGAATTCTGAGAATTATTGTCTTATAGAGTAATTTTTTTAAACACTGGGAGAAACTAACAGGCATGTTATCCCTCTTGGGAGATTCTTGTTAGAGGTTACTGAGTCACTGCTTTTGCCCTGATGTCAGGAAAGATTAGCCAGGCCCCCATCAGCCACGCTTCAGAAGGGATGTCCTGCTTCACTGGGGCAAAAGGCCAAAGGCTAATTTCAGCCAAGACTCATCTCCAGAACCAGTTTGGGCCAGACTTGAGTTCTCCCAGCCTCCTAAAGCATTACCAGAAGGCAAATCAGGAGGAGGCACAGTCATTCTTCAAAGTGTCCATTATAAGAGAATGGAACTTTGTGCCTGTTTGTGTAACACATTGAAATTTTGCTTCTTAGGCCTAGAAGATATTTTCAAATACCTTGGGAATAATCCGTTAAAGTAGATGTGCGCTTGTTTATCCTTTATATAGCACAATGCCCTAAAGGGATTTAATAAACCCTGGAAAAGTTACTGTTTTGGACAACAACTCTCTGATTCTCCTAGCATGGGCACTAATTAGGTTGGTTAGGAAATTCTGAAAGTTACTTTCCAAAAAGTAACTTTCCCAAGCTCTGGAATTAACTAACAAAGAACAGTGTTGCCTGCAGGCTTACAGTCTGATAGACATGTTATAAGAGGGGAAAGAAAAGAAAGAAGAGGAAAACTAATAAATTGAGGTCCCCATCTTTAAATTTTCATCATTATTTCATGTTTGCAATGCATGCTTACTCTTCATCGAGCTGTCTGGGGCTGGTTTTGATTTGTGGCCCTTTCTCTGGCAGAGAATTCTAAGTTTTATTGCTGTTGTGTGCCTTCTGGTCTTCTCTGACTTATAACAATGCTAAGTTGAACCTGTCACAGGGTTTTCTTGGCAATATTTGTTTCGAGGGGATTTGCTCTTGCCTTCTTCTGAGGCTGAGAGAGTGTGAGTTGCCCACGGTCATCTAATGGGTTGCCATGACTGAGCAGGGATTCAAACCCTGGTCTCCAGAATTGTAGTTCAACACTCAAACCACTACATTATGCTGCTTCAGACCCCTCCCTAAACTGTCAATCGAGTGACTCCACAGGATATTGCCATGGCACATAAAGTAGCATCATAGCACTATACCTGTGTAGTGTGAAAGGGCCCCTTGTGTGTATTTCTGTTTTATTTTTTTTACTGCTGCAAATCTTGGAACATATCTTGAAAAGGTTACTTGTGGAGATTACAACTTTCCCTATTTCCCAGTCAGCAGGATTCTAGGAGTCATAGTCTGAAAAAAGTGTGATTTTCAATGTCTGCCTTGGAGTTCCTCCTAATTCTTCTAGTAACTTACACTTGTAAACAGAATATGACATTTTGGCTTCATAAGGATCCACACTCTAAGGAAGAGTTCACTGTTGGTATAGTGTTAACCAGGAGCCAGTGTACTGTAGTGGTTTGAGCATGGGACTGTGACCCTGGGGACAAGGGTTTGGTTCTCCGCTCGGCCATGGATACCCATCTTTGGCATGTTACACACTCTCAGCCCCAGAAAACCCAGTGATAGGTTCATCTTAGGGTTGCCTTAAGTTGGAAACAACTTGAAGGTACACAATAACAACATAGTATTAACCAACTGAGATGTCCACTGAAGATCAGTTCTGGGAGAGAAGGAACCAACATAGTGCTGTCCTGCTGCTTTTCCTTTTCCTTATTGTAGGGAAGAGGTGTTGTCAAATGGTATTGAATATCCAGTTAAATCAGGCGGAGCTTATTCCTGTACAGTTTTATGTCATGTTTCATAAAAGACGCTTTTTGGAGAACAATTCCCAGAATCCGTCTGGGGGAATTCTAGGAGTCACAATCTTCAAAAAAAGGTTCTGAAGGTATCAATCTTATACATCATACCCTCCAACTGTCCCGATTTTGCACAGACAGATTAATTCCTGGGTCATCCCGCTTTTTCACCTGCTTTCAAAATGTCACAGTTTCTCTCTCCTACTCCCACTTTCCCTCTTTGTCTTCAGCTTACTTCAGTTGCTGCAAATTGAGTTCAAAGTGGAAAAGGATTTGCACTCAGTTATCTGAGCAGAAAGGAGAGGTGAAGAGGGGACAGAATCTTGCCTTTCCCAGTAGTCTCAGGCAAAAGCAAACTGCTGCACTCTCTCCTAGCTTGTGTGCTCTTCCTCACTAATAATTTTTGTTATCTTGATCACACTGTGAAGTTGTTTGACCACATGTGTCCCAGTTTTCATCTGTGAACTGTTGGTGGGTATGCCACATACAGGAATAGATCTGGGGCCTTGAACAATAGACTTGGGGCTGAGTCTTCACAGGCCCGGGTTTCTTATTGCCCTCTTGACAATGTCTTTCTGCTGCAGGTGGTGGAAATGCACAAAGAGAAAGTGTCCCGCCGAGAGATTGGGTCTCTTACAATTTGCAAGACCTTTCCACATTACCAGAAAATCATCTATCCCGAATGTCTTGAGCCCTTGGAGGCATATTACAGGAAACCACTGAACTTCAGCAGTTTGGATGAAATTGGCCATGGGATAAAGGTGAGAGCTGAAGGCCACTTTGTGTGTTTGCTCCATAAACCAGAATGGAGTGGCTGCAATTTATTCCCCACTTTGATATGCTTCAAAGCACAGAAGAGTCCCATCCATTCTAGGGAGAAGACCACTTGCTGTTGCGCTTGGGAAGAAACAGAGCTGTCCAGGTGCACATGCTTAAAGCACATGGAAATCTTTGTGGAAGGAGGCTGCAAGGATGTAGATGTGGTGGTTGAAGGCAGTCTCACTCCTTCTCTTCCTCCTGTCACCACTACGTTGCTTTGTGTGAATTGCTTTCTGTGGATCAGGGCCCTTGTATGGGTGCACATTGTGTTGCCTGTTTCTGACCCATGCAAGATTGGCACAAGGCACCCTTATTTTCTGGTGGCTGAGGGGATTAGGAGGAATAACTGGAGGTGTTTGCATTGCTGACCCTGGCACCTGCTGCCAGAGGTAGTTACCTCAGTCTGCCTAATGGTAGGGCTGGCTCTTACAACATGTGCTGTGTGTATACTGGAATATAGGTGGAGGGAAAGGGTGATTTTTACTAGCAAAAATGTATTGTTCTGAACATCTCTTCTTATAACATTATGGGTGGCAGCTGGTTAGTGACATGTGCGCACATATGTATCTTTTAGATGGGACACAGGGAATTATTTTCTAGTGTTTTGCACACTCTATCCAGCCTCTCCTCTGGCTGTCAAGCCACAGGAAGGGCAAGTGCTGCTGCTACTGTGGCTGCTTAAAGGTGAGAAGTAGAAAGGCCATTCAGTCCATGAAGATGCAGAACTGATCTGGGGGTGAACATACCCTCATCTCTCCCCCTCAGAGATGAAACCAGTTGGTTCTTCATTCTCTGAATTGCCTTCCCACTCCCTCCTGTCCCTTGCCCTCCCCATCACCAAGCAACAGCAGGAGGTCTTCCTGGGGTTGAACCATTGCCACACACAGAAACAATAGATACGAGTGGATGGGCAGGCAGGCGGGCAGGCAGACAGACAGACAGAAAGAGAGACAGTTATGGTTCAGTATTTCATTTTGGATGTGGCTAGGGAACTGTCATGGGTGCTACATTCTGTCTGTTTTGGTGTTATATGAACTGGATATTCCATTCTGCCTGTTTGGGGTAGACCTCAACATGTGTCTGTGCAGTCAGTACACACACTGGGGTCAAGAGCGATACCAAACAGGCAGAATGGAATACCCATGCAGTATAGAAACACTTGCTTTTATTACTAAGTCTGGCTGTGCTACTGGTTGTGGCATCAAGAGTGTAGTTTCCTTAGGTCTTAAAAGGAAGAAAGTATTTTGGCTTGCCTACAAGATTCGTTGACTTATATAGAGACAGAAAGTCAGCCACAGACAGTGAGTCTCCAAACACTTCCTCTGTGGAAAAGCTGAGTCTTTGAATGAAGCACCAAGCAAGTACTTTCTTCCTCTTTTTCTTTTTAAAGGACAGAGTTAAATCAAAATGAGCATGTGCAGAATTTCATCTTCAGAAACAAAACAGTGCCTCCCAATCCACAGATAGGTGCAGAGCCAACTAATGGGGCCATTGGATATAGCATAAGAGCTGCTGGAGGGGAGTTCAGAAAAGTTACTCTCTGCATTACATCTCCCAGAATTCCTCAGGGAGGTATAGTCTAAAAAAGCAAATTTTCCATGCTCTGTGGTAATGGAGGGCATATGTTGTAAATATGACTTTACTGTCATCTTGTTGCGTGTTCATTATCTAGGATTAAACTATAATATTACTAAGTAAGGGATTGTTTATTGGAATGACAAACAGGCAGCAAACCTACTAGTACTTTATTCTGTGAAATGCTGAAGGTCATGAATAACCCTTAAAAAAAATCAATGCTTTCCATCACCATACCAATCTTGGACCCTTTCACACAAAGCAATTATAGTGCTATGATCCCACTATAACTACCATGGTTCCATCCTAAAATGGATTTCCAGTTTAGAGGGAAGTACTTAAATAGTCAGAGAGCTTGACTACCTCATCAAACTGGAAATCCTCAGATTCTGTTGCCACGCCAGTTAAAGTGGAATCATAATGCTATAACCATGTAGTGTGAAAGGGCCTCTTCACAAGATACAGTGAAGCAATTATTGGAACTTAATATCACCAGTAAAGTGGTATTATTTGCTGTAGCCAGCAGGAAATTGCAGATTTGGTTAACAAATTCATATTCATTAATTTTGAACAATTGTCAGTATCACTGTTGCATGGGTAGCTATAATTTTTAAGTGGCTAAAAATAGTCTATACTAGCCTAAATCCAGCTGCTAATCCTATTAAACCTATTAAACCAATGAAAATTTGATAAGCCAACACTTATGTCAAGTTCCATTGATGCAAATGTCTAAGGCCATTTCCACACTAGACTGTTATAGTGCTATAATTCCTCTTTCAATATCCTATGGAATCCTGGGCTTGCAGTTTAGTAGGGAGGCCTGGCCCTTCCCTAAACTGCAAACCCCAGGATTCCATGGAATGTTGAAAGTGGAATAATAGCATTATAACAGTCAAGTGTGGAAATGGCCTAATTCTCATTGGAACTGGCAATGGATTATTATTGTTGATTATTGTTTTACACTATCAAATGGCAATGGTCGTTGGCTAAGTACCATCAAAGATAACTACCTTCCACACTTCTACAATTTTCAAACATTTTCCAGTCTCCCCTAGAGCAAGAATAGGGTTCTAAATTCAGCCTGCAAGCAAGCTGAGAACTTGCAGCTGTAACAATGCACCCAGGTTTAAACATAAGCACTTCTTTCTTCCTCCTCTCAGCTCTGCATGTTACCTTGAAAAGAAAAAGAGAATTGTACTGTCAGCTGTGGCCAGCCAGCCAGACTGCTCTTAAGCCACAAGCGTCTGAAATTGATGAGGCAAAGAAGTTTCGAACAGAGAGGAAGCTCTGCATGAGCTTTCTGTTCCCACGCTGGGGTCTACTTTCCCAGCAGTCTTCTCACCACAGCCAAGGCTGCTGCTGCAGCAGGGGCCTTGCAGGGCTTTTGTCATTCTTTTGTCAGCCCACAGCATCAGCTCAGCATGCAACGTGGCTGGGGGCTAAAAGACATGACCTAGTTTGAGGAAAGGTATGCCTTAGGGGAAAGGAACTTTTCTAACTCGGTGCTTTAGGGTTCGGATGGATGGGGGGAAAAGCCTCCCCTCAGCACAGGTGCAGCCACGCCAGGAAACAGCAGAGAACAATCTGCAACTCCATTTGAGTCCCAGGAGACTGAACACTCTTGACTACATGCCCACCACACTGAGAGCAGTTTGGAAAGCGACTTTTAAAAAGGAATAAGTTACCATTAGAGTTTCTCCAAGGTATCTAAAATATTTAGTGCTATAGTTACAAGTACATCTAACTCAAAATTAACTTGTTACTCATTACTTCCCATTTCTAAATTTATTTCTTTTTGTTTCTTTCAAGTTGCTCACTTTTAGAGTAGAATATCATCATCATCAGTCACCGTCATCCTTATTTATACCTTGCCTTTTCCTCAAAACTAGGCTCAAGCATAATTAAATCTGTGGCCTTTTCCGCACCGGGCTATCAAAATGGTGCAGAGTGACCTCCAACGGAGGTCTTCTGCACCGTAGAGTGGACTGGGGTGGACTACTTTTTGTAGTTCTATACCTCAGTCCACTCCGGAGCGACTGGAACTGGTTGCACAGCATGTTTTTTAAAAATCTTTTTTTAGAGGTTTTTAAAAAGCACGGAGTGCCTGACTCCGTGTCACTCCATTGCCGCGTTCTGGTGCAGATTTGCAAGCGTGCGCACGTGCGTGCCTGCAGATCTGCCAGAGGCCGGCTTTAGGCTGGCGAGCTTCTCTGGTTGGTGGAGAGCCTGCCCCAACCGGAAGCCGCCATTTTGGATGCTGGAGCAGTGCGGAGCAACGAGCTCACACTGCTCCTCGTCCCAGTGGACTCGTCTGGACCCACCAAAAAGCCGGTGAGTAGCGGCGGGGAGCGTTTACCTTGCCGTGTGCGGAAAGGGCCTGTGGATCTTAACCTATGGACCTTTCCACACTATGCTGTTAAAGTGCTATTATTCTACTTTCAACCTCCTATGGAATTCTGGGGTTTGCAGTTTAGGAAGGGGCATTTAGAATTCTCAGTCAGAGAACTCTTTGGCCTCAGTAAACTATAAACCCCAGAATTCCACAGGATGTTGAAAGTGGAATAATAGCACTATAACATGCTCATTAAATTTGCAGATGACACCAAATTGGGAGGGGTTGCTAATACGCCAGAGGACAGAATCAAAATTCAAAATGACCTGGATAGATTGGAGAGCTGGGCCAAGGCTAACAAAATGAAATTCAACAGAGAGAAATGTAAGGTCCTACACTTAGGTAGAAAAAATGGAATACAGAAATATAGGATGGGGGACACATGGCTGGATAGCAGTATGTGGGAAAGGGATCTAGGAGTCTTCATAGACCACGAGCTGAACATGAGTCAGCAGTGTGATGCGGCAGCCAAGAAAGCCAATGCAATTCTCGGCTGCATCAATAGGAGTATGGTGTCTAGATTGAGGGAGGTACTGGTACCACTCTACTTTGCTTTGGTTAGACCTCATCTTGAATACTGTGTCCAGTTCTGGGCACCCCAATTCAAGAAGGACATGGTCAAGCTGGAGCAAGTCCAGAGGAGGGCGACCAAAATGGTGAGAGGCCTGGAAGCCATGCCCTATGAGGATAGACTTAAAGAGCTGGGTATGTTTAGTCTGCAGAAGAGAAGGTTAAGAGGGGACATGATAGCCATGTTTAAATATTTGAAGGGATGCCATGTAGAGGAGGGAGTAGGCTTGTTTTCTCCTGCTCCAGAGACCAGGACAAGGAGCAATGGATTCAAGCTGCAGGAAAGGAGATTCCACCTGAACCTCAGGAAGAACTTCCTGACGGTCAGGGCTGTCTGGCAGTGGAAAATGCTGCCTCGAAGTGTAGTGGAGTCTCCTTCCTTGGAGGTTTTTAAGCAGAGGCTAGATGGCCATCTGTCGGGAGTGCTTTGAGGGTGTTCCTGCATGGCAGGGGGTTGGACTGGATGGCCCGTGTGGTCTCTTCCAACTCTACATTTCTATGATTCTATAACCGTGTCATGGAGAAAGGCCCAATTTGTTGACTTACCATGTTCCATTGATTCTATGGATCTCACTCTAGTTCTGACTAAGAAATAGATTTGAGACTATATTGAGAGTTATAACCCAGGTGAGCTCACCCTTCAGATGTTGTTGGATTGCAGATCCTATTAGCCCTAGCCACTAGAGCCAATGAAGAAGGATGATGCATATTGTAATCCAAAATCACTTGGAAGGCTGCATGGTTCCCATCCTAATGTTAGATATAGGGCTAAATCCATTTCTTTAAAAAATCCAACAGAGTAGACCTGTTTTCCCAACTAGAATAGCCATCTCTGAGATATGCTGGAAGTTGCATCCCTGAGTAGGGAGGGTGTTGCATGATTTAGTACTCTGATGTCGCATTTGGCTATATATATATGTATATATATTTTGTCTGTCTATCTATCTATCTATCTATCTATCTATCTATCTATCTATCTATCTATCTATCTATCTTCTATCTATCTCATTAAATGCATTTTGCTATGTTCAATATGGCTGAGGGACAGGAAAGCCTTTCCTTATTATGTGAGCTAACCCAGGAAAGCTGGTCCCTGGTGACTTTGCTTCCTGAGCAAGGTTACCTTCTACTCACTTTTTGCCTAGACGAGGTGTGCACTGGTAAGTGTGTCTCTGTGGCAGAGATAATGAGTGAAAGAGGGGAGGCACAACTCTGGCCATTTCTGCACTAGACTGTTATAGCGCTATTATTCCACTTGCAACATCCTACGGAATCCTGGGGTTTGTAGTTTTTGGAGGGGCCATCCGGCCCCTCCTGAAACTGCAAATCCCAGGATTCTGTAGGATGTTGCAAGTGGAATAATAGTGCTATAACAATCTACGCAGAAATGGCCTCTATGTTGCCCCCATGGCAATAGCAGGATTACAACAGAGGCCTGTTTGCTTCCTTATCACCTCTTCTCCCTTGTAGACCGAGCCAGACCTACTATGAGGCACCATGAGGTGGTCACTTCAGGCAGCAGATGCTGTGGGGCAGCAGTACGGCTTTGGAGGAAACAGCCATATGCCACATAACATGCTCTACATTTGTTTAAGCTAGCCTGCTTTGCTGGGGTATAGCATGGAAAATACTTTCTCTTTGCTAGTGCTGAATAAGCTTCTAATGGCCCAGTTCTTTTGGCTTTTGTACACAGAATCAGGGAGGAGGATGCCATCTTGTCCTTTACCCCTGGCAGCAAATTGTCTTGGGTTGGCCTTGCTTGTGGGGTTAAACAGACAAAGGGATAAGACATTGGTTTTCAAGTTATGTTCTGGATAGAGGTTGGGAAGGTTACTTTTTGGGCAAAAGTTCCCAAATCCCCTAGGTGGCAAGCCCAAAATAATGTCAACATATGGTTAGGGCATATATGTAGCCTGTGTCTGTTGCAAAACTAGGCTCCCTATGGAAAAGTATGTATATGATGTGGTGGACTGGCATTTTTCTCCTAATATGGCAGGGACTGGTATTGTATTTGTGCCATATTTTTATCCTGTTCATGTTTGTTGTTGTAGTATATTTTCAAGTCATTTCTGGCTTATGGCGACCTTAAGGCAAACTTGTCACAGGGTTTTCTGGGGGCTGAGTGTGTATGTGTGTTGTGGCCAAGGTCATCCAGTGGGTTTCCATGGCTGAATGGGGAATCGAACTCTAGTTTCCAGGGTCATAATCCAGTGCTGAAGCCACTATAGCATGCTGTCATGCTTGCTGTAGACTGGTAAGTGATGGCTCATGGATTGACACTGGTCTGTGGACCACCAGTCTGAATAGTACTTATATAGGGTAGGGCCAGGCTGGTGCTTTAGTAGCTACAAAGTCATCTCTGTATCCTTGCCTTTCCTCCAGGGCTAGGGCATCCATGCTTCCAATATGGCTCATTATGTCGATTTGTAAAAAAAGAAAGTTTCTGCATATTTCTTTCCTTTCACTACTGTTTCATTGCCTTTTCCTCCTACCTAACTTTGATTTTCCCATACATTCCCCTCCTACACCATCATCTGTAACAGCCTTGTCCTTCCATTGACTTGGCTTCAAGTCCTTTCCTGGAAGGATGCCAGGAAAACAGTTAACGCAAGATGCTTCTCCATCCAGCAAAGGAGTGATTCCCAGCTTGAAAGGAGGCTTCAGCAAGGGACTCTCCCCTGCATTCTTGCTCAGGGTTGGTCCCACCATGACTCAGAGTGAGGCAGTTGCCTTGGGCATCAGGTTTGGGGTGTACTATGAAAAAGCAGCTAATTGTTACTTTTGAAATATATTATTATTGTCTTTATACTGCCACTGTTGGCAAGAAAGGTGCATAAGGAATGTTATTTTTCCAGTGCCAGAATAATTTTTTAAAGATTTTTTTTAAAAAATTACTTACATTCCAAAGGGATCTCAGTGACATGCAGTTATGTTCCAGTATAACAAAAGCAGGAAAGCAAAAATGCAAAAGGGGTTAAAATAACCACAGAAGTTGTAAGTTTCTATGAAAGCTGACCAGATGTCCAAATATTAAGTCCATTTGTAAATTTCATCTATATGTCATTCTTGTTGCAAGTGTTGTTAGATCTTCTATCTGTTGGATCACAAGTAGAAAAAAAATATTTCCAATAATGATGTATTAATGTTTTAGCAGTCAAAAAGATGTGAAAAATCCACTTCTCTTGGCTATTTGTTAATTTCCAAGAAACAGATAAATAATTTAGAAGAATGTCCGTGTCCCTGAATATCAAGAAACTTTCCAAAACCAAATTACTTCCTCCGAAAATATAGCTTCTATGGGACAACTCCAAAACATTTGTGTTAAGGAAACATTAGCAGCATTATGTCTCCAATAATTTGCTGATTTAGAAAGCCCTTTCTTGAATAGACATTGTGGGTGCCCAATATATCTGAAAGAGCAATTTGTGCTGTGTAAGTCGTAGTTGGAGATATATAGCCATCTAGTTATAGATGTCAAACCCAATAGCCATTGATTAGTTAGAAATAAATTATTCCTCTGCTAGAATAATTTGGCTGGTTTTGGGTACTACGTTGCTTGACTCAGGTGGTTCTCTTTAGTATTCTATCTCAAGCAGTGAAACATTTTTGGGCAGACTCTGATTCTGATCATTCTCCTGTTGAAACCCGTGAGATGTGACTTTTGATGTGGACAGTGATATTTATTTCCACCTTGATGTGGACATTGAGTGTGACTGCTAGGTTAGGGGCTAGATCCAGTTTCCTGCTCTTCCCACAGGACTGACTCACAGAGGACGCCACCAACCAAAATCACTCCCTGATCTGCCCTTAGCATTGTTATAGCTGCTCCCTTACCATTTCTGTGTCAAGCAGATTTGCTTGTTAACCTCTTCTCCCTGCATGATTGGTTAATGTGTCCTTAAAGCAGGGCCGGAAAACACTTTTTGCCCTGATGGGCACAGTGGTTCCCTCCAAACATACCATCAGGGCCAGTTCTACCATTACGCAGAGGGATACAGTCTCTTAATAGCAAAATTGGCTGCTCCTCAACGGTATTTCCTGCATCTCCTGGTTTTTCCCTTCTCTTGGAGGACAGAGCATTGTGTGCTATACAGCAGATTAAAGCAGCCTGTTTCTTGTGGTGTGGCAGTGAACTCTGCCCCATTGTCCATGTTGCAGTAAGGTCACCTAGTTGTATTCAGTACATGGTTTTTAAAATATTTATTTGGATGACTGGTGTTTTGAACAGGAAACCCAACTGGCACTTGGAAAAGATGACCCTTTTTCCCCATTCCAAAACTACAAACAGCTGATGCATGAGGGTGTGTGGAAGAAGGAAAGAATCTTTGTATGAATAACGTTCTATAGTTGGAACTTATGGCAACATATAAGATCAGGTATCTCTGGGGATGTGAACTGAGACAACAGCATAACTTGGTAACATTATTTTTGGACTGTGACTCTCTGCATTCCCCTCGTAGCATGACCAGTAGCCATGATGACTGGCAGAGTTTGGGAACTGTAGTTTAAAAAAAAATCTAAGCTCTGCAGTGGGATAAAGGATCTGGTGTCTTGGCAGAATAACTGCAGTTGTGCTCTGATTAGATATTTGTGAATGTATTAAATAGTCACCCCCACTCCTGCAAAATGCCTAGAGACCAGAAAGCCATAGGACCCTTATGCTGGCATAAATCCCAGTTACAGTGGGGAAATTACTTTTAAAGATGTTGTGTAAGGAAACATGCTGTACCTCCTTACCCAACAGTTTTATGCCAGATATGTCACAGATGTAACTCTGGCTTTGGCTGTGCACCTGGGAACAAAAACCTAGCTTTTGCCCTTGCTAGGGAGTAACAGCTGTTTCCTTTCCTCCCCAGATGTGCAGGGGCATTTGGACAGCCCCGTGGCCAGCCGGTGTCTGCACATGAGACAAAGCTTCCCCTTCTTACCTTCTGGTTTACTGAGGGAAGGTTATGCTCTGCCAGAAGTAGAATTGGATTTTGACTAAAGCATCCAGTGCTCTTTTCTTCAAAGGAAATGAAAGCAATGCCAGCCGTGGAATTTCTCTCTGCATTGAGGAGCGTGCAACTCTATGAAACACACTCATTTTTCTCACCTGAAATTTTCCAAAAGTCACTTTAGGTCAGCAAGCCCTGACAAAAAGCAATGGGTGGGGGACTTGTGGTAGAGGAGGATTCCTTTGGGAATAACACTGAATTTCATCTCACATGCACACCTCTCTTTTTTTCCTTTTTCATCTCAATCTCTCTTTCAGGATCAAAGCACACAGCTGGCCAGAACAGGGACTCTGACCCGACGAGGAACCAAGACATCAGCAGGACAGTCATCTGGGAGCATTGGGTGAGAGGCATTCTGGAGGCAATTGGCCCAGAATAGCAGAATACTATAACTTGCAGTGCAGTTAGGCTGGCCTATGTATCATCTTTACAAGCACCAGTCTTTTGCTGGAAAGGTTGTGAGAAGACAGTCACGTGTTAAGACATCCTCTGTCTCAAGAGTAGAGGGCCTTTTTCAGCCTGAGGACCAAAGACAATACCACAGAAGGGAGAGCGCATATACCAATGTTGGCCAGAGCCAAACAACCAAAAATACCAGCTTACACTGTTTTATCTTAAAGCTCTTGCTGCCAATAATTCGTAAGGGAAGTATGTTAACCTTGTGTGTGTGTGTGTGTGTGTGTGTGTGTGTGTGTGTGTAGGGGGGAACTGTACAAAACCTGGAAAATCATATAATTGATAGTACAGTCATGCTAAAGTTTCAGATTTCAGAATCTGGCCTTTTTTTCTAAACCTTAGGGCAAGGGGCAAATCTCAGGGTGAGAGCATAGCGTGTGTGTGTGTGTGTGTGTATTAAACAATATGCTACTGACCCCTGTTGTTGTGGCTGCTGTAGACTCTCCTGGGATTTTATCTTCTCCTTTTCCTCTATTGCCTCATTTGTTAAAAGCTGTGTGTTTAAATTGAACACAATGCCCAGAGCAACTGTAGTTGGTGCTTAATGTATCATGTTTAATGGCATCAATCTGCCTCTTCCTGTGACAGCAGTAGTCATTCTACTGAGCTATCATGCTTTGGCCATGGACATGACCATCTGAAAAACATCCCATTTACAGTGGGAGGGAAAAAAACTATTCAAAAGCTGGAAACAACCAAGGGATGGCATCAGGGGTAAGAGGTCATGATGCAGCGAGGCAACCAAGATGGCTAGACTGGTACTAACTAATGGTCAGATTTGGCCCCAGGGCCCAAGGCTTCCTATCCTAGTCTAGAATTTGAGGCTGCCACTGGGGAGATCTGGATTCTAATTCAGACTCAATTACAATTATAAATGGGTGGGTCCTGAACTGGTCACTGTCTTTTTAACATACTTCACAGCGAAGAAAGTTAGGGGGCAGATTTCCAGGTTTTCCTAATTTTTTAGGCTCAGTGCAGCCTCCAGTGTTGGGAACATGGACTCTGAATCCTTGGAACTTGCCCATCCCATGCAATAAGAAAATAGAGTACTAAATATATATCACATTGAGAATTGGTTCCTTCTCTTGTCATTCCAGCAGTGGGCAAAGACCATAGTATTCTGGCAGGCCTTTTGGCATAGAGGCTGGTAAGCTGTTGAAAGTGTTTGATTGGATGGGGCTGGCTATGCCTCTTATTGTTGTGGCTTTTAGTTTATTTCCATGTTTGCCACATTTTAAATCTGAATTACATTACTGTCAATCTTTTTTGGAGGGTGGGGAATAAATTAAGCAAAGAAACAGTAAGCATTGTATACTTTCCTTGTAAAGTATACTTCCATTCCAGATAAAATTAGAAACCACTATTTAAACATCAGGGAATGTTGGGTGTAAACCTATCTTTTTGTTTTAGGAGAAATCATAGAAACCTGGAGCCGATACCACCGCCTGTCATCCCAGATGGCAAACTCTCCTCAGCCTCATCTGTATCATCACTGAGGTACCAACTGTGAGACCCCAATATCACTGAGAGGGAAAGAGCAGACTCAAGGGGGATTTGGCCATTGTCTGTTCATGACTAGTAAAAGCAAAGTTTTATGGCAAGAGACATTTAGAATATGCTCAAGGCGGAGTTTGAGGTCAAACTGCTGTTATTATTCCACTCTATATCAGGTCTGGGTACTTTGGGCCCTTGGTATGTTTTATTTTCTGAACTCCAGTTCTCACAATCCCTTACCAGTGGCAAAGCTGGCTGGGCCTTCTAGGAACTGAAGTCCAAAATATTTGGAAGGCCAAAGATTCTCCATCCCTGAATAATTTAAAGAAGGCTAAGGACTACAAAACACTTTGCAACTATTGGGGGTGAGGGTTAGATAAGTATCACAACAGACATGACTAAAATAGTCTTTGCTGTTGTGTAAAGTGCTTTCTTAATCCATCTCTTGTCCTGGACACACCACCCAGAGTGAAACGTCCATAGAGCTACACAAATTGTCCCTCAAAATGCAATGGTTCCCACCCAAATGCTCCAGTTATCTCAAGGTATTTCAGAAGATATTCAGAAAAGCCTTCCTTTCATGTTTGAAGTCTGTCCCTACAGGACACTGTGTAAGTAAACCATGCAGCCTTGCTTAATGCAATCCAGTGTCCATCTGTTTAACCAGGATATTCTTCAGCAAGTCAGGAGGAATTAGTGCAACCATTTCCAGCTGGGTGCTCACCAGATATATTGGGCTATGATATCCATCATTCCCAGCCCTAATGGCTGTTGGCTATCTAGCCTGGGAATGATGGGAGATTCAGTTCAACACATCTGGAATCCATTAGGTTGGGGAAGACTGCCCTGGATGTTTATGAAAGCGTATGTGCAAGAATGGTTCATTTCTCTTCCTTACAGCCCTCTTTGGCCTGTGACCACTGGTATAACATGAGGTTTAGACACTCTGCCTGGTGTTTTGGGCCAAGGACTCAGTCGTGTCTGGACACAGCCACTTTCCTTGATGTCATCCAGGCCATATGCTTTCATAAATCTGACCTCAGACTTCCACCACCTCATTCTGCTGCTTAAAATGTTTGCCAAATGTGTTATCCATGTGCCTGAAATGTCTCCTTGCTTAAATGTTGTAGCAGTACCATGGAACCTTTGGCCAGTACCACCATGAGTGCTCCTCCTGCTCCACCTCTGCCTCCACCCTCTATGCTGTCGCTTTTCCCTCCACCAACAGAAGGTGATGACTTCTTGCCTCCTGTTCAGACAGATATTTTGCCACCTCCACCTGTTGCGGATGATGATATACTGCCACTGCCACCAGGTGAGAGCTTCTTATTTCTAAGAACTTGAACAACTCTTGATTTCAAAATCTAATGCCTGGTAACCCTGCTTTGTGCTTGGTTTTGAGAAAGCTTCTAGTCTTTACAAGTGTAAACATAAGCTTAAAATGAATGGATGATCACTGGTGAAACCTCAAAGGCAGTGGGTGGCTGAGTGGTGGGTGTCCAGCAAGCTTGAGAGGGGTGGGAGCCAGTAGGACATGCCGACACACACACGATTAAAGTTGCACCTTTGATTTTCTAATATGTGAGACAGCCAACTCGTTGTTTGTTTGCAGATCTTGATTTTCCAACCTCTCTACCTCCACCACCCCTGGACACCAATAACTGTGAGCAGCTGAAGCCTCCTCTTCTGCCCCCTCCACCACCCCCAGAGAAATTACCATGGGCTCCAGAAACCTATTTGGAAAAAGGTACCTTAGTTGAAACCTAAGAACTGCTGATGTGGTCTTGAGTCAGCATTCTTTCTG
The DNA here is from genome assembly GCA_948474755.1 of Ctenosaura bakeri. Taxonomy (NCBI): domain Eukaryota; kingdom Metazoa; phylum Chordata; class Lepidosauria; order Squamata; family Iguanidae; genus Ctenosaura; species Ctenosaura bakeri. The sequence continues at coordinate 109,583 of CAOLHI010002967.1, forward strand.
CTTTGGGGTAATGAGCATTTGGGATGGCAGGGCTCCAAGACCTCATTGAAGCCATTGCTGCTGCCTTGCTTGCAGCTGCCTCCAAGTCTCAATTGTTTGACTTTTGTTACTGTTATTAACAAGGTGCTAAGTGCAAAACCCTCTGCCCATTCTAAAACTCTCTCTCTGTGCCTACCATTTTCTCTGAGCAGATTTTGTGTGTCTAGTGATAGTACCATTTGCAGACATAGATGTCTTCTTTTCTGTGACTGCACCACACCTGCACGTATATTATAGATATATTTTAGAAACCCTTTATTAGGACAGCCAAAGACGCTTGTACCCCTCAGAGGTGAAATCCAATTTGCACATGCTGATTAACATGGGGTTGCGTCCGATGCCAAGGTCTTCTGAATCGGTCCCATTCACAGGCCTGGCCCAAGACATTTTGGTACCTGGGGTAGAGCAGCAAATAACCTGCTCAGATCAAGGTGCTCAATAGCCAATAAGTTAGCAAAGTTCTTTTGGCAGACAAGGCAGGAACCCCAGAAGTACCTCTCCTCATTGCCAGCAGTAACAATTAAACAACCAACAATTTGCTGTCTTTTCACACACCTGCAGCATGAGGCCTGCTGTGTCAGCCCTGACTGATGGTATGGCTGGCACACTGAAAATCTGCAGGGAACTACACTCTGTGAACAAAACAACTTGAGTAAATCAGCTGATCCAATGTGCCTTTTCTTGTGCATTTGGAAAACTCCTGTTCATTTCAGCAAAGCTTGCACAGACCTTCCTAGCGAGTCAGATCAATCTACCAGAATCTTGCCATCATCCCCATGATGGAACTCCATGTGGCAGGAAGTTCCCTAGGCTACTTGGATGTCAGCTTGATCGGATGGTCCTAACAATGCAATTCCTCTGTTATCACCTCCATCATTTTCCTTAGGGGCCTCTTAAGAGCTTAAGTACCTTCTTTTTTATTGCTCCCTCCTCTTTGCCTAACTCTCTGAATACTTACTCATCTTCTCTCCTGCAGTTGTGACCCTCTACCCTTACACTCAGCAAAAGGAGAATGAACTCTCATTTGAAGAGGGGGCCATTATTTATGTCACACGGAGATATTCTGATGGCTGGTGTGAGGGCGTCGCTAGCGATGCATCCGGATTTTTCCCAGGGAACTATGTTGAGCCACTGCATTAAAGAAAGCAGATCAAAATGCCAAGACTGCATTTGTTCTCGCTTCAAAATGAACACACAAGAAGAAATCCTGGGTGGGCAGTGGCATATGTTGCTATAACAATATTCATATTTGCCCGAACTTGCTGGCTAAACCGAAAACTAGAAGGAAGCCATTTAAGAATATGATGGACAACTTCCTCAGTCTTTGCAATATTTAAGCGTTATGCTTTTGGGTTCCTCTCCCTCCTCCATGAAGCCTTTGTGCTGGCTTATGAGGTGCACTAAAGCAATGAATCCTGTTCTTACCAAAGCGGCTTCTGCAGCAATCAGCATCACTTACTCCCTCTTCCCCAAATACTGTATTGTAATAAATATCATTGCAATACATTGATGGATGCTGTGTGGCTTTTCTGCTTTAACTGCCAGAAGGTGGCAGTATTAAGTAACTTCAGTCTGCAGCACGGGTGGACAAGATCTGGCCCTCCAGACGTTTTGGGGCTTCCCAGAGGCATATGTTAATACAGCCAATGATACGGGTTGGTTGTTCACCCAAATTGGAGGGTCAACAATTCTCTAGGAACCAAAAGTGTAGCAGCTGGCAAGGTGGAATAATGCTTGGATCTGCTATGGCATTGTTTTTCAAAGAGCTGTCTTAAGTGGGAAAACTAAGGAGCATTCTCTTTTGCTCAGACGAGGCAGGTAACTGTGTAAGGGATGGGGGGCATTTTGCTCTCTACAGTGGATCTCATCCCATTGCCTGAAAACAAAAGCAGATGTACCAGTTTTTTATTTTCATTTAACAATGGAGTTGGAGAAGATCAGAAGGACTATCTAGTTCAACTCTCAGCCATGCAGAAATACCATTAAAGCACTCCCAAGAGATGGCCATCCAGCCTCAGTTTAAAAAACTTCCAATGGAGAGTGCACCACCTTCCAAGGCACTGTTTAACAGTTTTTACCATCAAGAAGCTCTTCCTAATATGTAGGTGGAATCCATTTTCTTGCAATTTGAAACCACTGGTTTGTATTGTAGGAGCAGTAGAAAACAAACTGACTCCATCTTCTACATGACATCCTTTCGGATATTTAACTATGGCTTCTCAATCTTCTTTTTTCCAAGCTGAATATTTTTTAGCCAATTCTTTTCCATGGAGCAGGCTGAGGAAGGGAGTGTTTTCCAGCTATCCGCTACTCTGGCCTCCAAGAGTGATGTTTTACAAATTTGGGGGCAATTTTCTTCCCCCAAACAGGTAAAAGTCCACTGGGGAGTATACGTAGTGGGGAGCAAAGCTGGAGGAGATCATGCAGGATGAGATTGTGGCTTGACAGTTCCCTCCTACTGCTTTAGTAAAATGCAGCACTTTCAAAACTCTTTAGTTTTCTGCCCTTTAATTCTGCCATTGTCCAAGAAAGGAGAGAAAAGACATTAAAGTAAGAACCAGTGGAAGGGATAGCTTTCTAAATTGGGAGGACTGAAATGGGAAAGTGGCTTTGTGCTTCAGACTGAGAGAGAAGTTGGGATATCAGTTTATGAGTTGAAGGATGACTCCCCAAGAGGTAAGGACAGAAAAATGGGGATATGGTGGGGACAACAACCCCGTTATCAGGTCTGAAAGTCCATACACACAACATTTCAAGACAAGAAAGCTGGGAATCATGATAGCTAAGTGATGTGGGAGAGGACTTGAAAATGTAAAGGCTGATTATGCAGTTGCTGCTTACAATAACATGGTATATGAAAGGTGACTGGAACTGGAATTATTTGATATACACTTCTGGCTGCCCTGAAAATCCAGTGGGATTAAGCCTGGCCAGCAATTCCACCCTCAGGGCGCTGCAGTGCTCCACTGATATGTGAACAAGGAATGCTCAAACTCATCATCAAACTACAGTCCTAACAATTCTTTGGAACAGAATCACAAGAGTTGGAAGAGACCACAGGGGCCATCCAGTACAACCCCTTACCATGCAGGAATACATCATCAAAGCATTCTCAACAGATGGCTATCCAGCCTCTGTTTAAAAACCTCCAAAGAGGAAGCCATTATTGGATTGAGTATATAAAATCAGCATAAACATGTAGTTTTAAAAGCCCTTTATATTCAAAATGGTGCAACTGTATAATGTCCAGACCTCAACGGCCTCATACTTTTGTTGTTCCTCCATAGCTCTCCAACATACCAAATTTAATGAGGAGGAAATGGATGTTTCAGCATCATTTTAGTGCATGTCTGAGAAAGAATAGAACAGGTGGGCAAAGTACAGTCGCTGTGTCCCATCTGGCCCCCGTGGCCTATTTATGTGGCTCTCAAACCCTTCAGAATCCTGAACTGCTCTTTTTCTGGCCCACAAAATAGGTTTCAGGGTGTCCCTATGCTGTTTAACACTGAAAGAATTGAAAAAAAATACCCGTTTTTCAATCCCAGATGTGAACTTTGGCCACTCTAGGTTTTCCCCCCCACTTCCTCTGCAGAAGAAAATTGCCCCCTGGACTTGCCATAACTTCCTACACCTTTAACAGAAGAATTAAGTCTATAATTGAAGGAAGAGCTGTGCATGAATAGAAAATTAATATGAAGATTAGCATCAGTGCAGTGAGATGATAAAGTCCATAAAATTCAGGCAGCATGCTAATCTGGATGCACCTTTTCGAGAAATGAGACAGCAAACTGCCATATGCTTGGGAGTTACTTCTTGGATTACAACTCCCAGTATCCCCTGGCCAGCAATCTAAAACAAGCAGCTTCCAAGCTCTGATTTCTTACACATATGGAATGGGGTGGGGGGAGCTGTAAATGTTTAATGTCCCCACCAGGCTGTTCTTACTTGCTTCTCATTCAGTGCATTCTTTAGCCATGGGATCCTTTTGCTGCCTGTCTTGCCATTCCTTGCATCAGCCAACCTCCTCATCCTTCTTCATTTAGATGCCAGTATGTGCTGGAAGGCAAATGCAGCACCACTGCTGCAGCAGTGCTTGACTTAGGTCATTCATCTCAGCAACAAAATAAATCCTACAATGGTCCTGAGGAGCAGCAGTGCTGACCAGATGACAGAGATGTGATGAAAAGACTTGTAGAATAAACTTTTTAGCATCAACATTCCCTGTCCTTTCTGGAAACCGTAGAATCTTTCCTCTGCTCCATTCTGCTCCCATTGAAATCAACAATAAGAAACTGGCCATTGTGGGCAAAACTTTAGCAGGTCCCGGGGGCATTTTTCACTTCTACCCTTCAGTCACCAGGAGCAACACCAAACTTTACTTCCTGATTTAAAAAAATAAGATTGTACAGTTTGTGTTTTTTACTATACTAAAGTGTGGGAGGAAACTGGATGCTTTAGAACACTGGTTCTTAATCTCTTCTTTACCAGGGACCCCCATGACTTAACTCAAGATTTAATATTTAAATTTAGAGTTAAATATTCAAATATTTATTTATTAAAGGTTTCTGGAGAATAGGATTCAAATCCCTGCTCAGTCACTGAGCATGGATTTACCTTCCTCTCAGCCTCAGACGAGGCAAAGGCAAATCTTGCCAAAAAATTTGCCTCTCTGAACAAATCTTGCCACCCCGCCTCCATGATAGGTTCACTTTAGGGTTTCCATAAGTCAGAGGTAACTTGAAGGTACAAAACAATGAAGTGCCACTGACAGGGGGAGGTTCTTTCTAGCCATCATGTCTCTCCCCTTTGAAAGCTGACTTATGGTGATCTTAAGGTGAGCTTATCATGCGGGTTTGCTTGGCAAGATCTGTTGCCTTTGCATTTCTCTGAGGCTGAGAGAATGTGACTGGCTTGAGGTCAGTGGATTTCCATGGCCAAGAGGGGATTCAAACCTGGTCTCCAGAGTCACAGTTTGGTGTGCACACACACCTGCCGCCATGTCTCTTTCGTCAGGGACATGGCACTAGCAGATGTGGGCACTGAGGGACATGGTGGCAGGCAGAGCCCCGGTGGCACAGTGGTTAAATGCTGGTACTGCTGCCACAAATGTGTGTCTGAGCCTGCAGGGCTCCAGGTTGACTCAGCCTTCCATCCTTCTGTAGATCAGTAAAATGAGTACCCAGCTTGTTGGGGGCAATTAACTAGCACATTGTAAACTGCTTACGGAGTGCTGAGCATTTGATAAGTGGTATAGAAATGTAACTGCTATTGCTAACTGCTATTGCTATATGTCTGTCTAAACTGCTCCCTCATTTGCAATTGAGGGAGCAGTTTCAGCTCCTGTGCCCCCCTTCCCTGCCACCACATCCCTGATGAAAGGGACACAGTTGCAGGTGTGTGTGAGTGCCCAAATGGCTTCCCCATTTGCAAACAAGGGAGCAGTTTTAGTACCCGCACCCCACTGCTGCTGCATCCCTGTTGTTGCCACTGCTGTTGGTGTCTAGAAGCACAGCCTCGCAGGCCTCCTGTGAGGGCTCCACGGACCCCAGGTTAAGCACCACTGCCTTAGAATCTTCTGGAGACACAAGTATGTCTTTTTTCAGGGGCCATGGGGAGTAGTTCCAACAGTCACAAAAATGGACTTGGGGGTTAGTATATGGGCCACAGGCCATGTGACTCCCATCCTGGACAGTTTAAATCGGTGATAGGCAAAATGTGGCCTGTGGACCAATTGCTTCCTCTAGGAGCTCATTTTCTTTCATTTGCTCCCAAAGCTCTCTAGGGTACAGGAAGGGCAATCTGCCACATTTTGGGAGGCCCTAGGCTATTTTACATCCAGGAGTGGCCTTTTATTTAAAAAAAAAAGTGATCCAGAAGTGATTTTTGGGTCAATAAGGAAGAAAAATGGCTCAGAAAGGGCCAAAATGGTGGCAAAAATACCCCCATGCCCCTGAGGGTGTTTGGAAGATAATTTTAAAAAATTGGCAGGGAAAGTGCAGCCCTTTTCTCCTCAACTGGGGCAGTGCAGCCCCTTCATCTCTAACTGTCAAGTGTTTTGGTGACACCACAAGCCACCAAAATGCACCTCTCCAAAGTGCTTCTGATGTGTACTTTGATAGAAAAGAGGTACATGATATTAGAGAATGCCAAAGTAGGCTTTTAAAAACATGGAGGGGGGAATTTGAATGGCCAAATCATCCACCCACCCTTCCTTGAATGGATTGCCTAATTGCATAGAGAGCTCTTGTCTCAGGACCAAAGGAAGGGAAGATCCAGAGACCAGAGTTAAGAGCAATGAGAAGAAGAAAACCCAGAGTCTAAGACAAATACGAGAGAAGTATGATGTTAATCATTCAGATGTTTCCAAACTGCTTGTAGGGGATGGATCAAGAGCAGTGGTTTCTTCTCCCAGATCCTCTCCTCCCTCAACATTTCTTCTTGAGAACATCCTGAAGGTAGCAGCAAACTTCCACGGCTGAGTCCCAAGGGACTACAGTGGCCTGGTAGGTCCCAGGTTGATTTTTCTCTGCTTCCAGGATGAGCTGGTGCATGGGATAGCCCTTCCTTGGGAATGCAACATCACTTGATCTCAGAGCCGTGGAAGGGCAGAAGTCATTGGCTCCATCTCCTACATAGAAGACCCGCTCAAACCTGGCTCCCTCTCGAGCCCTCTCTGCCAAGTATTCTGTCAGGATCTTGTGTTTGCACATGTTTGCTGGACATCGTGGGCAGTTGTGTGAGTGGTAAGGGCCCAAGGTCAAGTAGCCCCTCTTGTCAAAGCTAGAAGGGTTGCTGAAGATCTTACGGAAGAGGGAATACACACCGGCAGCCCTCAAGGCACATTCAATACCAAACATGTTGGCATCGGAGATGAGGATGATCTCAAAGTGATCCTGCTGCTTGGAGAGAAACTGGAAGAGGTCCCGCATGCCAGGAGAGAGTGGAATCTTTTCATAGACTGCCTTGAAATCAGCCATCTTCACCCCCTTATCTCCCATGTACTTAAAGACACCCTGCATATATTCATTGTAGAATCCCTCACGAAAGGTTTGGCGTATTGACTCTGGAAGCTGTTTCCCCGGAGCAGCCTGGATGATAGAGTCATCGCTGTTCTCGTTCACAATGGTTTCATCAAAGTCAAAGATAAGGAGGTTCTTCTGTGTTGGTGTGGCAGTCATGCTCCCATCCTGTAACAATAAAAATGTGCAAGATGCATGAATAAGGGGCCTGTTTGGGTGTTTCTGCCTGTATGTAACTAGAGTCTGGAAAAGTTTCTTTTTTGGACTATAACCCCCAGGACCTCTCAGGCCATGCTGGCTGGGGGATCCTCAGAGTAATAGTTGAAAAGTGTAATTTTTCTAAGCTCTTATCACAATTCTCCATCAAACAATAACTAAACACATAGCTTTTCCTCTAGAACCCGAGAATGGCTGAAGGAACAGGTGGGCAGAAACTCCACAGGTTTTTACTGCTGCCTCAAGAGTGATGCTCAAGCATCATCATTATCTGTAGCGATCCTCTGAGAGCTTGAAAGAAACAACTTACAAGTACGGAGATCCTTGTAGTTATTCTCGTCTGCAAAAACTAAGGCGTTACTAGGATCATACTTCTAATGTGAAGCAGTATAATATCACTCCTTTTGCAGTACAATTAGTGGTATTTTAGTTACTTTTTCAGGGCTAAATCAACATCAGTCCCACTTTGAGCAGACACACTGAAAATTAACAGGACTAAAGTTTGTTGCAAGTAACCGTTTCTGTTCATTTTGATGAATCTGATCTATATACGTATAGATTTTATTTCTGGGGTAGAGATCATGTGGCCTTCCAGATATTGTTGGATTGCACTTCTCAGCATTCCTCACTATTGACTATGTTGACTATGTTGACTATGTTGGCTAAGGTTGATAGGAGTTCCAGCTGAACAACATATGAAGGGCCATGTGCTTCCTACCCTTGCTTTAGGCCATAGTTACAGGGGCCTCTCTCTTGAAGTATGTTTTGTGTCATAGGTCAATGATTTAACAACATTACGTTTTTTAAAGTAAAAGTAACTACTTTTGAAGAATAAGAAAGAAAAGTTTTAAAAAATTAACTGTCACAGTAATTAAATCCGGGGGTTTCCACAGCAATTAATTACTTTTAAAACTAAATTCCCATCTCTTCAACCTCAACTTTGCTGCTACTCCCTTCCTACTCGAGCCAGCTCTGGGAGTTCTGTGCAAAATAATTTCTTCATTTCCAGGAAAAAGCAGGTAAATTTGAGGAGAAAACATGCATGGAACATCACATCACATCCATTCCACAGGCACCTTTTCCCATGTAACCAGATAGGATGCGACCTGGTACCCTTAGTTTGCTTTAACCGAACCAGTAAATTCAAAACTGTGCTTGGAAAGTCAATTTAAATTGCTCTTCACTAAATTTTACCTATGGTTCAGGGCAGTTCTTTGTAAGCTTTCTTACATAGAGAAGGAGCAAAGGTTTTTTTTCCCACTGTGCCAGGGACTGGCACCATATTTGTGCCCATTGGTTACAGTGGTTTCTTACTTTCCTGGAAACTCACTGTGGGCTGGCAGCCAACAGCTAACAGGCTGGCATTGGTCCATGGATCACCACTTTTGAGTAGCACTGATGCAGAAAATGGACAGCAGGGATCCATGGGAAAGGAGAGAAAGAACAGTGGAAACTTGGGGGAGGCACTGCTCCCAGGTCACCATGAGTCCCATTCAGATCATCCCTGGTCTCTAACTGTTGAAGCAGAGGAGATACTATCCCGCTTTTAAAGTGTGGCTAGTCCATGAGGGCCCAAAACTGGCTTCTTAAAAATCCATGCAGATAGTGGAGGGATGCTGGAGTCCATCTGTGGCCATGGACTATTTTGTGATCCTGGAGCTGTGGCCATGCATTATGTAATCTCCTTATATTATCACCTCCTCTGAAATCAGCAGCCTGCCTTCCACTTCCTTATAGCAGCTTCCCCAAAGTCAGTGTCCTCCAGAGGTGCTACCACTCCCATTACCCACAGGTCAGCACACTTATAGGAGATGCTATTCCTACAGTGTGAAAAAGGCTAAAAAAATCCCTGAGAGAGGAGTAAATCAGTGACCGCAGCAGCAATCTCAAGTGAGCTACTTAGACAAATTACTACTGCTTCTCTTTGCCCTTCCATTCTCAGTGAGACTGTAATCTCCCCCTACCCATCTATCTTCAACTCAGGCCATAAGAGGCTTAGACTGTCAAGTAAAGGGGATCAGGGTTTGCATCTCTCTTAATCCTGGTTGCACTCCTCAGCGAGCAAGACAATTTAGTGCCCTTGAAGCTCCCATGCTGCTGTTCCAAAAGGACAGTGATACAGCACAAGAGAACTTCAGATGCATAAAGGTTGGAAAAGGGAGCAAGCAAGTGGGAAAAGGTGGTTATAAGGCGCATAGACATTCTGTCTGGTACTTTGATACAAAATTTGGGATTTTTTTCTTTTTTTTACATTCAGTTAAAGTTTTTAAAAGGAGTTATGAAGCTCTCATAAGCAGCACTGTTGGCAAAACCTTTTTGGTGTGATGGGGATGGGGTTTCTGAGGCCCAACTTGCTGACTGGCCCTCCCCCACTATATCCCATCAGTTTCCTCCCACCCCTTCAGCTTACCTGCACTTCTTGTTCTGCCATCGCACACTACCTTATATAGACTCAGCCCGCCAATCAGAAATGAAGAATGCCAACCAATGAAGACAGAGAGGCTTGGCCTAGAGGTTGCAGGCAGTAGAGGCAAAGCAGTTAAGCTAACAAGACAGCAGCTGAGGCCTTGAGCCTTTCACCAGAGCTGGCCCCAAGGTGTTGTGCTACCAGAAGCAAAGCCCACTGCTACCCTCCCTCACACCACTACGGACAACTTAACCACCCTCCAAAAGTATTTCTGCACTAGATACCAGTTCCAGCCATTGTGCACCTCCCCAACCAATGGTGCACAATTTACTCTGCTGATGAGTGGCGCAGGAGCAGCCCTGCCTCTTGCTAATGGAGGCATGGGTTTGGGGCCTGGTGTGGACATCAAATGTGGCCACAGGCCCACGAATGAGATCTACTTCCCCACCATGGCCCAATTTCCCAAGAATCCCACTCACCTGCAGGAAGCACCGCAGCCCAACACCTTCAAAGCACCTTTTCATCTTCAGTATTCTAACTGCCAAGGCAGCACATCCCCTAGTAGTTATCACTTTCTCTGCATGAGGCCTCTTAGCTGCCAAAGAAAGCACAAATCACATTTGTGTGTGTGAGGGGAACATACTTCCTTGAACTTGGTCAGCCACTACAAAATCTTTCTCATGCCAGAAACACATGCACATCCATGCCATCCCAATTCTCTTCCCTAATAGCTCTGACCATTGCTTTACGATTTGTTCCTCCGTTCCAAATACAGGCTTGTTTTCCACACCTTTTTACAGGCTACCGTTAAGGGTCGTAGGAGGGTTGTGCTGGTGGGCACCATATTCTTGTTCTGAATTGGGAAACATTACTTTTTGGGAGTATACCTCCCAGAATCTTCCAGTCAACATGACCCCTGAGTATCTTGAGCATTGTTTTTTATCTTCAAAAGCCACCAAGTTGGTGGGGCTGGTCTACACTGACTGGCAGTGGTTCTCCTGGTGTTCAGACAGTGGTCTCTTTCCTTGCCTAGAAATGTGATGTGTGTGTGGGTGAGAGAACTTGTGACCTTTTACATGCAAGTCATGTGCTCTGTCTACTGAGCTATGGCTCCTCTCTATCAAATCCCTGTGGAATTAAATCATAAGTCTGCAACAGGGGGACCTGAGACCAAGTCAGCTAAGCTTCTCAAATTAACAGCAGAATCCTTGTTACCTGCTCAAGTTGTCATGGTCAGAAGCAGGTTGCCTATCAGAAAAGCTTGTCCAAAAGGCCGTAAGTACTCAGCAGATGGAATGCCGCAGAACTGCCAGTGATGTAGCCTCACATCAAATCTGGCACTGAGGATTATGTAAACAGGCATTCACAGCTGATTTGTTCCAGCTATAAACTCTTGTGAATGGTACAATTTGTACAAAGAAACGGTGTCTTCTTGTACTGCCTTCTACTGCCATCTTGTGCTCAAGAAAAGTAAAAGCGCAAAACCTTAACTGATAACACAATCATGGGATTTCATTATTAACTTGTAGCTTGGCCCTTAAAAGTGTATTCAAATCAACTTTTAAAATAGCTATTGCTGGAATTGTACTGCTGCAGGAGCAGATCAGGTGGCCAGCTTTCTTTCACTTTTAGTAAAGGAAATGCTGCCATGCATGCCAGCAGTATCACTGCAAATTGCTGTCAATCTGACTCTTCTCCCATGATGAGTGGTCTGCCTTTTTCATTGTTATTTTTTAAAATCTTTTTTATATATACATACATGAATAAAATACATAGTTAATAAATAACAGCAGTGTTTACATTGACAAGTTAGTTATTATATCTTTGTATCCTTCCTCCGTTTTTTCCTAGAATACAGCAATATTTGTAATTCTATCTTAACTGTACTTCCAAAAAAGTTCTAATTTATTGTTTATTCCTGATATATTTTGTACCAAAGAGTGCTTTCTGTTCTTGCTAATTCTTAAATCAATATACTTTTACTTCCCATTTCTTACTATTTAGTTTATTACTCCCATTTTATTTCTAATCTCATTTTTTAAAGCCTCACAGGAATGTTTACTCATTTAAATGTTCATTTCATTGCTTAACTGAAACAAACACACATATAAGCAAGGAAAATCAACCTGACACACTGCAATAACCATTTGGGGAACAGGTGGGTTTGTGACTTCACAGAACGCAACCAATCAGTACTGTGTACTGCCAGGCTCTGATGCAAATTTACAGAACTGCCTTCTCCCCTGAGAGAAATGCTGCAGAATACAGAGAGTATATTCCAGCAAACATACAGAGAAAATATAGCAGTGCTAGTATGACAAACCCCTTGCATGGGGAACTAGTTGCCCAAATAACTATCAATGAACCATCAAGAAGTGGGATCTCTCTACTGGCACAGTAGGTCTCAACATTTGGACCTCTAGATGTTTTGGCCTCCACAGAATCCCTAACCAAGTGGCCACTGCTGGATGGGGCCAGCTGAAGTCCAACTGCACCTGGAGTACCAAGGGCTGTGAACCACTGAAACATATCACTGCTACATATGCCTCACCTAGAGATTTTAATCATTAGGACCTAATGGATAGCTTATGCCAAGGTTCCTAGGGAAACAAGCATTTTGTAAGACAAGGGCTGTATTCTGGAAACTAGGGCTGAGGGAAGCTTGTGGCTCTCCAGAAGGTCTTGGATTCCAACTCCTGCCAGACTGAGCCCAAATAGCCAAGGATACAAGGACCTATAGTCCAAAGCCATTTGGATGGCCACATGTTCCACACCCCAACTTTAAATACTTACTCAATACAAAAAGTCCCTGGATTTAGAGAGAATAAAGAATTTGTCCCAATATCTGGAGCACCAGGCTTATGTAAGAAAAATAAAAGTGGATTTAAAAACAAAGGAAAATCCACCTTGGTGCTCCCACTTGTTTGATGTCAATGTGTTCTGGACAGTTAACAGAATACACTTGGGCCAATTTGTATGGCAGAAGTGGGCAGAAGGTAGACTGGGAACTGGAGTGGATGGAGGTATGAATAAACTAAAGCAGATCAACTAGGATTTTCAATCATTCAACAATATCAATACAACCACCTCCCCCAAATTATGTTACTGAAATCAAGAAAGATACTGGGAGAATCATCATTCTGTTTTGGCACTGAGACCAAGTTTGGGGGACTCGAAATTCTTTATTTCTGCCTTTTTGTATTTCTAAATCTTTGATATTTGGGTGATGCTGAAGTTGCTGGAACTTGGGATTCTAATAAAAAAAATGTAGACCCTGACAAGACTCAAGTCTGACCACGCTCCATATTAGCTGGCATCAGAGTTTGAAAAGTTACATTTTTTGACAGTAGCTCCCAGACTCTCCCAGACAGCTAGCTGAGAGATACAGTGCTGGGAGTAGCTCTCAAAAAATATAACCATTTGAAATTGTGTTTATCCAGTCCAAACTATGCACCAGGTGTGGCTGGGGAATTCTGGGAGTCTTTGTCCAAAAATTTAACCTACCAAAGATCATTTTTTCCATCTCAAACTGCATGTCCCAACCATCCGCCTGTCTGTTTTTTTCTTTCCTTTTTTTCCTTAAAAGATTTGATTCCTTTCCTCCTTCCTATACAGTTTTTCAAACTGTGGCTAAGATGACTTTAAAGAGAAATGTCCACTGAAATTCTCTCAACAATTTAAGACAGATAGATGGAAGAGAGAAATAAAATTGACTAGGTTCAACTCTAAAATTTGCAGCCACTCATCAGGAGGGAATAGCCCAAAGTGATTTTGCAGGCTGCCACTGCAGAGTAAATAGCCAACGAGAATAGCCTTCAGGGCAACAAACCCATGTTTCACTGTCTGAATCTCATGAATGGGAAAAGTACATCATGGAAAGAAAAAATAATAATCCACAAAAACTGCTGGCTGAAAAGCCACTGCTGGGATACATAAACTCAGTGGGAAACCCGGTTCCTGCAAATGGCAAAGTTCTAACACCGGAGGGCCGTGGAGAGCCAGTCCCCGCCCTCTCCTTCTCCTGGTTTCACAGGATGTTCTCTGTCCTAAGCTGGCCCCGAGGCTTGGCAAGCACAACACAGAGCATGTGGGATGTGCCGAGTCAGCAATGCCACACGCTGCCAATTAAGCACGGCAATATGTGGCCACTAGAAGCAAAGGGGGAATATTTTTATTGGTTAGGGACAACCTAAGCTAATGGGAATTTTGGGGAAACTGGGTAACCCACAGGCAGCTCATCCATGTTCCACAATTCCCTTCCTTCAAAGAGAAGGCAGAAGGCAAAGGGAAGGCAGCTATGCCCATGCCACGTTCCTCCTGGCACGCAGAGAGAGAATGACACGCTGGCATAGATCAACGCAAACCAGACACTGGGGACAACTTCTAAGACAGACTATCTGTGATTCAGCACTCTAGACTCTGATGTGGATTCCTTCATGGAGCTCAGAAATGTTGAGGCGTTGAGGTGGAAGCAAAAATGACTCCTCAAATCCCCTGGCCATACTGAGGGATTCTGGGAGTTCTAGTCCAAAATGGCAACTCTATGATCTTGCAGTTCCAGCCAATGCTGCCTCAGGTTCAATGCACAGCGTTGAGCAGGGGTGAGAATCATGCAGCCCTCCAAATGCTACAAGAGCACAACTCCCAGTAGTCAGCATAGCTAATGGTCAGGAACGCTGGGAGTTGCAATCCAATATCGGCAGGGCTGCATGGCTTCCATCCCTGGTCTTAGCCATATTATCAGCTAATGCAAGAAGGAGAATTTTTTTTTCAAAGAAACTTACTGCATGTGATTGAAATTCAGAGAAATTCCATAGGGATTTTATTTTTCAAATATTCTTAGGCCAGTTAGGCTATAGCAAGGTTTTTTGTATGGCAGTGCATTAAATCAGAGATGGACAACTCTGTACAGGAAGTCCCTGCCTTTCAACACCCCACTCTTTTGACACTTCCAAATTAAGGACAAGTTCCACCAATTTGACATGGAGTCCGCTCTTTTCTTAGTTCTTCTTGCCTGCAGAGGCTTGCTTGGGACCACTCACACGTGTGTGTGTGATCCCAAGTCTTGCCTATGGAAAAAGTGGATCCCTTGGTTGAATCAATGTAACTTGTCTGCATTGCAAGCATCAAAACAGCAGGCTTCCATCTGTTCTTCTTGCTAGTGGAGGGTCACTTGGAACTGCATGTGCTGCTTGCAAAGCAAGCTCGGGGGTGGGGGGAAGGCCGCCAAGCCAGCTGAGAGACTTTACAAGCAGCACACACGTGCAGTCGGTCCCAAAGAAGCCTCAGGAAGTCCTTCACGTTCTTTACGGTAAATGGGTTCTGCTTTTCGACTGTTTTCACCTTCTCACAGTGGCCTGGTCCCTAACCTGTCAGGTAAGTGAGGGAAACCTGTAGTCTTTTGGAAGGGGCAACATATTGTTGGCTGCAAAACTTCAGGAGACAGCACCTCACCCATGTACTCTGCATTTGCCATTCCCACTGAAATGCAGTAACAGAGACTTACTGGTGCAGGAGCATGCCAGAACATCTTCTCACACCATAGATCTCTGTAAGATTTCTGAATACTGTCACCTTGGGCAGGAAGCAGCAGAAAGTAGGAAAGGGCAATCCAAGTAAGGTGAAAACTTCAGTGATTTTACCACTGATTGAGTGGTATGGCTTTCTGTGGCTCATGCTGCCATCATGTGTGATAGCAGGGGGTGTAGCAAAATGGAGTGCATGGATGTCTTGTGGCCACTCACCCCTACATTAAGGAAATAAATGATGCCATGGGTTCCTGCAAGGTGCCTGGATAAACCCAGAATCCAATCTCAGCATGTGGTTAAGTTAACACCCTTGCAGTAGAGATCATAGAGGAGCAAGATGCTCATTATCTTGATGGGTGGGGTGCACAGGGAAGGAACACTTGGGGGGACCTCCACGTTATGATTACTGCCATGGGGCTCTCCTTAAAATGGTTTGGGAAATGTAATTGGTTCCACACAGAGCTGTTAAGAGTGTAAACTGGAATCTGGTGGCCTGACTTTACTATACCTGTACTTGCTTCATTTCAGAGCCCCATTTAACCTGCAAGGTTTTGAGTGCTAAATGGCCTAAAAGGCCACTTTGTCCTGGATGTAGCTAAAAGACCCCTAAAGGCTATACCTCTTCCTCAGAAGCTCTGGTCTAAGTGCCCGCACCAGATGAGGGCAGGTGGATCCTACCACAAAAGGGAGAACTTTTCAGGAGTGGCACCCACTTTATAACAGCTTTCCTAGAGAGGTTGGCCTGATGCTTCCTCATTGGCCATGTTGCCCAGAGAATTCTGGGACCTGACACCCACAAAAGTAACTTTACCAAGCTCTGCCCAGAGAGATCCATTTCCTGTGAACGCTTTCAGACCACTGCCTTTTCCAGGACAGTAATTCGATTTAACCATAACTGTGAGGAAGATTTTGTACTTGTTCTTCCTGTACATTTCATGTCACTTCCAAAATCATTTACTACTAATTACAGGTATTGATTCCATCTAGATCACACCCTTTGGGTAGACGCATTGACATTTACCTACAGAAACACAAATGCCATCTGGCTTTAGTTTCTTAGTTAAAGAGGCATACTGTTGAGCTATGAACAGAAACCTAGGTCTGCTAGGCATATTGTAATTACATCGTGCCTGTGAACAGTATGGTATGAGGTGTGAACTCTTAATTCTGAGACTCCCAGATTATAAATAAAGAAAAAGGTTTGCTGCAGAGCTGGCTGCAGAGCTGAAAATGAAACGACACTATGGCTTGGCTCTAGGTGAGGTTAGGCATTTGGCTCCCTAGGTCCACTTCCTAGGGTCCTCTAGGATCCAAAATATTTTAATTTTTTTTTAAAGTGGCAAAAACGTCTCCACAACCCCTAGGGAGCATTTTAAGGCAAAATGCCTGTATAGTTTTATATATAGTTTTTGCCTCAAAATGCCCCCTGAGATTATGGAGAGCTTTTTGCCACGTTTTAAGCCTAAGGAGAAGACTTTAAAAAACAAAACAGGAAGTGGGCAAGAAGTGATATCTGGTCACTTCTTGTTTTTTAATTAAAGGACTCTCCTAGGATTCATATGGCCTAAGGTGCCAAAAACATGGGGAAAATAGCCCCCATGCCTCAAAGGGCATTTGGAAAAAAAATCTGGTGCGGAAGGACAGGCTTAGGGCCCTTCAATTGAGCAGTATGGTGGAGTGGTTTGAGCCCTGGACTACAAGTCCAGAGATGAAAGTTCGTATCCCCAGTTGGCCATCGAAGCCACCTGAGTGACCTTGGGTAAGTCACACTCTCTCAGCCTCAGAGGAATGCAAAGATAACCCCTCTCTGAACAAATCTTGCACAAGAAAACCCCATGATAGGTTCACCTTAGTATCATAATTCTGAAACAACTTGAAGGCACACAATAACAAACAATCCTCCAAGGTCTTCTGGAGGGCTAAGGCAGCCCGCTAGCTTCCCACAGCTGCCCACTCCTGCTCTAGACTATCTGAGGGACTTTATTCTCCAATACAAATTTGCCCAGCTTTGGAGATTTTTGGAGGCAGGCTGCTCAACAGGTTTGCCATCTTCAGAGGCTGACTTGACAGAAACATGAAAGTTGGCCTTCTTTGTTGCTACTCTCAGGCGATGGAGCTCCTTGTTATGGAAGCAAGACTGATCCATAGCTATTGCTATTCTGTCAGCAAGCTAGGACCTCTTTCTTCAGGTGGGCTTCCAGCAACAGCCTAGCTATTGAGAAAGAGGCTCTCAGCAAGCTGCTGCTGTACTTTTCAAGAAAACCAAATAAATATGGTCCAAAGCTTGGAGAAAACTACTTTGGCAACTACAATCCCCAGAATGCTCAAACCAACATGCTGACTATTCAGAGTGGTTGGGGGATTTTGGAAGCTGCAGTCCAAAAAGTAACTGTTTACATCCTGCCATTGTGTGGTGTAAACTTCTAAAAAATTAGGAGGAACTTGAGCTTAACTGCCAGGATTTGGGGATGCAAATCTTCCGAGTAGCCAGCGTTTACCTTAACCCACAGTAATGATTACAAGTCAAAGCTAAATAAGGACATATACACATAGTAAAGGCCTATATTCTCCCACAGCTGCCTCCCATGTTCTCCCACAAGATCTTTGGAGCAGACTAATGGCTGCTATTGGCCAGCATTCTGTTGTCACAGCGGCCAAGTAGAAGCCTATGTAGAATCCACAAATAGGATTTGACAGCACCATCCCATTTGAGTTCCCCATTACCAAGAAGCACACTATGTGCAATCCTGGAAGTAATATTTAGCCATCATGAGTGATAGCCATTGATAGGTGACAAGGATAGGATACCCTGGGGTCACATTATGAAAATGTTTTCAGGACTACAACTGTAGGAGTCTGGGAGTTAGTCCAAAATTGTAACATGGCCAAGCTCTGACTCTCCAGGGTATTCTAGCCATTTGTTACAGATTCAGAGGCTCTGTTCTGCATGCATGCCCTTTCCTTGGGAAAACAAAGTTGTATTCTATGGTGCAGGGCCTTTTCGGTGGTGGCGCCACCCCATAAACCTCCCTGCCTAATTATATGGGTGATGGTTTTGGCTTTTAGAGAGCTTGCCAGTTCTGTGCAGTGGTGGTCCTGCCCTTCTCAATTCGTATAGTTAAAGTTAAAAAGTTAAAAAAGTTAATCTTCAGGTTACAGTTCAGAGTCTCCCACCCAGCATCTAGCAAGAATTCTTTTTGTTGCTTTTAACACACTGGGAATTGTGTTGTGGTTTTTGTATTTCTGTATTTGATTTTATTTAGCTGTTAGCTGCCTTATGTTTTTGTTGGGCTTTCTTTCTTTCTTTTTTGGAAAGGGAAACAAATGAATTATTTGCATTAGTTATACAGAAAATAAATTCAGCTCTAGTGCAGAACTCTAATTCTTTTGTGTTTGAAGCCGAGGGCATGCC
The DNA here is from genome assembly GCA_948474755.1 of Ctenosaura bakeri. Classification (NCBI taxonomy): domain Eukaryota; kingdom Metazoa; phylum Chordata; class Lepidosauria; order Squamata; family Iguanidae; genus Ctenosaura; species Ctenosaura bakeri. The sequence goes on from CAOLHI010002967.1 coordinate 128,204, forward strand.
CAGCATGATTTAATGTTTCAGCCTGCAGGAGTTTTCTGTACAAAGATCACAAGAGCATTCTTAGTTTCTTGTTTCCTGGAGAAGGCTTATTGCTGCAACTTTTTCCTCTCTATCAAGCATTACACAACTCCAAATGTTTTGAAACCAAGCTTAACACAGCTGCTGTCAACATTCAGCACAGCTCTCTCTCTCCTTTCCTTGGGTGATATAGATGCTCTTGCAACAGGATTAATGAAATGTTGTGAATAATTCACCACAGTAGATGCTAGCCTCATGGAAACTTTGCCAACATCTATACACAACAACAACAACAAAAAATTTTTAAAAAGGAAGAGTCCAAAATTAAAAGTAAGATTGATATCTGAAGCCAACAGAGAGAGAGAGAGAGAGAGAGAGAGCGCATAATTTCTATAATAGCTTTAAAAATCAGTTGAGTTATACCAAGCTACATAAAAGCTTACAAGTTGTCACTGAAGCAATGATAGTAAGATGTGTTCCAGCTTGGAGGTGGAAAAGAGACAATGCATTATTGAATGCCATTCTTGGCTCTTAGGACTGGGTCCCTATACTAAGAGTGCGGAATCTTGGGGCCTGTAGATGCCACTGGACTATAATCCCTTCAACTCCAAGGATTGCGTGTTTTGGCTGATGGGGATTGGAATCCCCTACCCTGAAAGCATCGTGTTGTCACTTTCACAGCTTTTTCAGACTGCATGCCTACACATGTCTTCCAGGGAACAAGTCCTCTTGAAGTCTCCATTGGATTTACATCTAAGTAGATGTGTACAGAATGGTGCTGTGGTATGTCAAGAGCATGGCAAACTATGCCCTTTGTCAATAGCACAGAAATAAAATGTAAAGGCAGAAATAAACAGCATTCCAGCTTGTTAAGTATGAAGGAATTAAGGCAGAATATACTCAGGTCATAGCCCATGGCTGAGGGGGAACAAGGTTTATTCCAAATTATTTTGCTGCCTGAGTCAGAAGAGGCCACCACAGTCAAAATGCTTAGTAGCCAAAACCAGACAGCCACATTACTTTACCCTATGTTGCAGAGAATCATTCAGCACCTCTTTCTACTCCTGGCAATTTTTTTTAATAATACCAATATTTTAAACCATGAACATTTTATGATCTTCTCATGCTACCTCAAACCTGCTGCTTTTTGTCTAATGGAAGGGCCGACATATAAACCTCCCACATCTAAAGCTGCTTATTGTCCTTTTGTCACTGCAAAGTTTCTCCTGGTTAAAATTTTCAGGCAGGGTAAGGATCACTCAGAAACAATGGAACTGGTTTTTCCCTAAGGAGCTTCTTCTTGAAATTCTTCCATGTGGCTCAGCACAATGCTGTTTACTGATCTGAGGAAGGAAGGGAAGGAGAAAAAAAAAATTGCCATTCTGTGCTCTGAGCATAAAATATGCTTCAGATTTCAGAACATCTTCCTGTCAAGAGATCGTGGCTGTCTTTCCACCTCTGTGGTGAGAGTCAGATGGGAAGACACAGTCATAAGCAGCTGTGTGTCCCCGCTTAACCTATGACAAGCAACTTCGTGGCTTGCAGGCCAAGCTCAAGCTAAACATGAGTGAATTGCTTTGCATGGCTCAGCTGAGTCATGCCAATCACTGGCTGGAGGCCAGAGGAGAGGGGGAAATCCTGATCCTTAAAAAAAAAAAAATTCAAGAAGAGGAAGACACCAGATCAGTCAACAATGTTCAATAATGGGCCCGAGAACAGAAGGCCAAACATGTCCCTACTACCCCTGAGACCAGCCTGACTACCAGCCAAGAAAAGTGGCTGCTTCAGGGAACAGTTTTGGGGTGCCAGAAAAAAGCAGCAAATCATTAACAGAGACATACAAGGAGCATACCATTGCCTCCCTGTTCTAGTTGATATTCCCAGAGTTTCTGGTTGATCACTGCGTAGAAATAGGATGCTTGATTCAAGAGCCTATGAGTTTTGGCTGTCGCCAAAGCTAAAATTTGTAGTTTCCAATTCTTCACCTGTCAAGGCTCACATGCACTTCACTGGCATTTCCTTAGGGGAAAATGTGGATACATAGCCTGAGGAAAAGGAAATATGTGCTGAAGTGGGTATGCTCTCATATACATAATCTTTCTGGAAGGGCGTCCAAAGCTACCACCGCTCCAGTCTTTCCTGAGAGTAAGGTGGGATGGGGTGGCCGTGTAGCCTGCTGAACAGCTGCAGGTCTTGGTGTTCATGCCCTACAACTGTCTTTCCCATTCCAAAGCATGAAAAGGGCAGTGGTGCCAGGAAGGGTTGGCTCTTTGGTTACCTTCACCCTACAGCTGCAAAACAATCCCACACTGTCCTCCCACATTAATTTAGTAGCTTTATGGTTGGAGTGCCATCCACTTATCATTCTCAGTAGAGGGAGGCTCCCCATTTGCCATGGCAAACAGACTTATTGAAGCCTGCCTAGACTAGTTAGACCTGTTTACCCCAAGCTGGTGCTTTGGGGATGTTTTGGACTCCACTTTCTGTTGGCCTCAGCCATCTTGGCCCGTGGCCAGGAGTGTGGAGAAATGGAAATGCCCGGAGGGCACGAAATTGGGCACAGCTGAAGATGATTTTTCAAGGTTCTCAATGCTTTCCCCGAAGAACTTATTCTTAGCCTCTGCATTGGCAACAAAAAACAATGAGAAATTGGCAACGCTGGAGACATGGGGAGAAATCAAAGGAAATGACAAGACTAGGACAGGAGACAGTAACCACAGTGTTTCTCTCTCTCTCTTCAAAGAAGCAGATAAATGTGTTTGAGCTCCAAATTTGACCTCGTGTTGGCTGTACAGTTGCCCCCGCCCCCATATTTGCAGATATCATTTTTATAGATGTGATTATTTGTGAGTTTCTCCAACCCCCTCACCTCTGCCCCCTCACCTCTCGTGCTTCTTTTCCATGGGAACATTTCCTCTTGGCAGCTCCAAACAGGCTGCACAACCCTTTAAAAACCCACCTCTGGTCCTGGTCCTCCTCCTCCTCCACCTGCTTTCGTCTGGCCAGCTAAGGATGGCTCACAGATTGATTTCTCAGCACCACAAAACCTCTCCTGATATCCCTTCACACACCCAAGAAAAGAGATGGGTAAGAGACAAGAAATATATGGCCATTATGTTAATCCAACCCCTTTCCCTCTCCTTTCTCTGACCTGGCTTGGATCCTTGTTGCCCACTCTCCCCACCATGCCTTGGTCTCCTTCCCACAGACACACACACACTGTGATATTTGCTGTTTTTCCACCTTTGTGAGGGTCTTGTGCGGCTAACTCTAATGAATGTGGAGGGCAATCTGTATTCAATATAACACAAGACACCATACTGTGTGTACTCCCTACCCTATCCCCAAAGAGCACTTGCTGTTGTTGTTGTGTGCTTTCAAATTACTTCCCACTTATGGTGATCCTAAGGCAAACCCATCATAGGGTTACCCTGGCAAGACTTTTTTCAGAGAGGGAGTTGCCTTTGCCTGCCTTTGAGGCTGAGAGAGCAGAACTTGTCCAAGGTCACCCAGTGGGTTTCCATGGCCAAGCGGGGATTTCAACCCTAGTCAAAAAAATCATATTCTAACACCAGAATCATATTCCATCATATTCAAACCACTACACCATGCTGGCTCTCTTGAGGCTGTTGTACTTTGGACATATCATGAGATGATGGAAACGATGATAATGCTTGGTAAGTTAGAAACCAGTAGGAAAAGAGGAAGACACAATTATCTGTGCATTGATTCATTCAAGGAAGCCACAGCTGCCCTGAGTTGGCAAGACCTAAGCAGGCTAATTGAAGACCAGAACTGGAAAACTATTTTCTGAAGGAAGGCTGTGGATGCTGTGCCTGCTGTACGTATAGAAACACACATTATGTCTTTTTACGGAATCTCTGCCCACAAAGGCCAAGGTTGTTAAGAAGAGATGGGTGTCACCACTAGCACCTCTAAGTGTAACACCTTACTTTCCCCCACTGATCTGAACTAATTTACCTGTGTTGGGAGGAAGCACTGAAATCCAGAAGCCCTAGCATGGTACATTGGCTAGACTATTGGACTAGCACTTAGGAAACACAGGTTCAAGTCCCTTGGTAGCCATAAAAACTACTGGGTGACCTTGATTCAGTCTCTCAGCCTAACCTATCTTGCAGAACTGTTGTGACAATGTAGAGAGGAGGAAGAAGAGATCCAGGTACTGTACCACCTTGATATCCAGGGAGGAATAAAAAAGAAATATAAATGTAATAAATGATAAATGTATCAAAAACAGTAAATCAATATCCTGCTTCTCACTTTGGCCTGTCAAATGCTTCCTAGAAGGAAATAACCTTGTCTTATTTTTGTTTCCCAGCAACTGGCATTTGGTAGCATAAACATGGACTTTTCACCTGTATTTTTTTCCTATAATTTAAAAAAAAAATCACTCCGCAACAAAAGTTAGAACGTCAAGGAGATCAGTGCTAACTTCATTCTAACCTGCTTGCTTTCAATGTGAATGGAATATGTATAAGGAGAAGCATTCATTTATGCAAGCCTCTATTTACAGCCAGAAATGCAACCCATGGCCAGATTTACCACCTCCATGAGATGATGATTTTGGTCAGCACAGAATGAAAAAATGTTGAAAACAGACTGGTATCTAAAGATCATTTCTTCCAAGCACAGTACTTTCCAACAGATGAAGCAACTTGCCATTTTCACTTTATTAATCCCCCTAAGAACCCCGTCAGGTAGGATTAGAGACAAGTCACCTACACACTTTCGTGTGGCAAGCATTACCACCAGGCTGCAATATGAAGCCTGGTTTGCCATTCTAGACCCAGTGTCAACCTTTTTAATAAATAATGGTTGACACTCACTTTCTTGAGAATGGCACAGACCTCTGAAAGGAATGTTTGCTTTATTTTAATGCAACAGCTTTAGTTTAGAGGGAATTAAAAAAACTAGGTAGTTTCTAAATTTAGCTTTCACTGTCGATTTTTCTTTAGAAGAGCTGGAATAGTTTGAAATCTCTTTTTCCACTGATAGATAAACACATTATTTGCCTGACAGCAGCTGGTCTGTGGGAGTCCCTCAGAGAGGAAAATCACCTAATCCAGAGAAGAAGCCTGAAGAGGAAGAATAAATAAGCAAGGAAGAGAGGGGGGAAAAACTTAAAAGGGATGAAATAAAACTTTGTATGAACAAACCTGTATTTATATTGGAAGGCTCTTCATCCAGAAAAAGCAGTTCAGTTGTCTGGAGAGGATCTTGGTGAGGCTATATTTGAAGGTGTCTAAACCACTCTTTCAAAACATGCCCTACATTCAATGTTCCTCTCTTTGGCTCTAGCAGGAGAACACGGGTGTCATAACCTTGCAAGGCAGTTTGCTGCCTACATACATCAAGGTGGGGCAGAGGGAAGGTCAGGCAATTGGTAAAGGATGTGCTAAGGTCAATTCGATGAGAGGATATTGAGATATTGACCAATGAGGAAGTTAAGCTGGGTGCCAGAAAGGTATGCAAAAGCACAGAGGTATCAAGGAGAGTTAAATTATTACTTATTAAAATGGTATGGGTGTGAACGTGTGGGCAACTATTTGATAGTAGATAACATCAAAGCGGCCTTTTCCGTATGCATGTGGGACAAGTCAGAGCTTGGAAGCATTTTTGAGGGGAAGGGATAGGCTCTTCAGTCCTAGAATCTCCAGTCAGGATGCTATGCTGAGTGGTGGATTCTGCAAATTGCAATTCCAACATGTAACTTTTCCTAGCTGTGTTCAGTTTTCCACATAAAAGCCTGGATCTTTTGTTAAGATTCTTATAGAGGATTCTAATACACGTCTATTCATGTATTAGATGTGAGTCCCACTAAGCTCAGCAGGATTTAGCCTCAATGAAGTATGAGATTGCAACCACAATGTAACATTCTATGCTATTTTAACTGAAGTTATATGTTTTTAAACTGGTGTTATGGGTCCAATCTGTTGTTCCCGCCTTGATCCACAGGAAGAGGCAGATAAGAAATTATAATCATAATAATCTTACCCTTCTCTTCTGGTACCAGCCCATAACTTTACCACACACTTGCATCAGATCTAGTTCAGAATCCAGGGCAGGCTTCTTTAACCTAATGATCTTCAGATGTTTAAGATGGCAACTCCCAGCATTCTTGGCTGATAGTCACATTAGTGATGTCTAGTAGGAGCTGAAATCCAAAACACTTGGAGGTCACAATACCTATGTCTTATGGCCATCAACAGAATTAGGAAGTTACTTTTTTTTGTAGTACAACTCCTAGTATCTCTTAGCCAGCATGGTCTGGGGCCATGCAGGCAGGGGATTCTAGGCCTGTAGTCCAAGAAAGTAACTCTTCAGAGCTGCCACTGCAGTGCATGTTCAACATATGCATTACCTAAACATAGAATGTGGCAGTGGGCAAACAACTTAGCATGTCAGCATAGACTTCTAAAGTTAAAAAGGGGAATCACAATAGACCACTTTTTGGAATAGCTCTATACTCTGCCCCAAGAGGAAAAATCATTATGTAAAATAAGGTAAAGTGTAAATTTACTTAGTTTGCACGGTGTACACACTTTACAGAATCCTAAATTTTTGTGGGGGGCAGCAACACACAGTATCCAATGAAGAAGGAGGCAGCTTGCACATTATTCTGTCTTTAGTCTAAAGGCCAAACTACACAGTCTGTTTCTCCTTGTACATGCCATGATATGAGCATAACACTGAAGATTTTCCACCAGGCTATTAGGTCCTGCATCTACCAACTTTAAGATATACCAGTCCCACTCTCCATGCACCTCTGTCAAAAAGCACAAACAGGGCTTTATTAACTAAGGATTTGATGTGAAGCTCTTGTGTGTTATGTTCAAAGTTTTGCTCAATCAGAAGCCTTTAATGAGCCACTTTTTTTTGCCTCAGTTCCCTGTCTATAACAATAGCTTAAGACTAAGATGCACCTCAGTTTAGAAACAGGGAAACACTGTAAACTGCAGGAAAATGATTAATTGTGTCAAATCCTTCCCACCCCTGGCTGCCTCTTCCCCTACCACACAGGAGACACTGCCTTACTTTCTCAGCAGACTTTTAACCCACCTGTCACCTCACCTCCTGGCTTCTCCCAACCTGTAGCAGCAACTGTGTAATCTCCTGATCCAATTTGGTTGCAATGATGGCCAAACCTGCCTAGTTCTTTTTCTAGGATTCCCTGCTGAACTTCCAAAGTGCCACCAGTATGGACTCCTTATCTCCCTGTCCCCTAAACACAACACTCTCTTTGCTCTCTTCCCAGATCTCTTCCCAGATTCCGGGTAACTGGTTCTAGAGTCTTCCTAGATAGTTAGGCCTTTGTCTGGATTTTTGGAATATTATTGGAATAAACATGCCCCACTTCCACTAGTAGCAGCTACTTTATATGTATATAAACATAACATGGACACACTGGCTGGGGAACTCTGGGAGAAATAAATCAGAAATGTAACTATCTCTGTTCATTTATTTCATCCACATTCCATCTTCTTCCTTTGGGGCTCAATGCTGTTCATTTAGAGTTTACGAGTAACTTTCTACCTAGTTGTATTGACAAACCCCACATCAGCTTAGATCGCTGTGTCATGCACCAAACCTACTCTTATCTGGGACCCTCAGGCATTGTGGACTACAAGTCCTATCACCCACAACTACTAGCTGTGGTGATTGTGGCAGATGGGAAATGTAGCCCAAAACATCTTGGGGGTGCAGGGAATGTCTTGCGATAACTAGTCACTTGGTGCCTCCTGTTTTCTGTTCAGGAATTATAGAGGCTTCCTGAGCCAAAACAGTGGTCCAAGCTCCCTGCACAAGATAACAGCTCCAGCCTGTATATTTTAGGCTTCTTGGCCCTCTGTCCCTTGCTTGTGTGCATGCATGTGTGTGCATGCATGCACGCACACTCCTGTGGGACAATGACAAAGAAAAGGGAATGAACTCATGACTGTCTATTTTAAGTTGCTACAACAAAACAAAAATACATTTTAAAAAAGTGATGGTGGTTGGGAAAAATTCCTTTCTGCCCCCACTCCAAAAAACAAAATTCATAGTGGACATGGAAATTCCAGGCTAACCAGAGGGCATTTGCACAGGGGTCAGGCCAGGGAAGGCCTCAGGGAAACATCTTACACATATCTCTGTTCCAACCTAGAGCAGGCCAAAGGTATTGAATAACCAAACACACACACACACACATCCTGGAATGACCAGGGACAGACAGATCCTGGATCATTGCCACCACCTCCTCTAACTATAAGCTATGACCCTATTTTACAGGGAAAATGTCTTCTCTAAATAGGTGGGGGAATCACACATTTTTGACTAGAACAAACCCTCCCCGCACCAAGAGAGACCAGCAAACAGCCCAAATTAAGTTCTGCATCTCCAGTCCCACCTACCCTTGTCCAGTAGTACTAATTCTTGTCCAGTCACCCCCTGAATTCCAGTCCTTTGTGGCCGGTGGTCTCCATTCCCACTTTCCCACCCAGCTACCACCCAGCTCCCTCTCTCCCTTCACCTGTTAACTTTTATGGCTCAGCCCCCCCTTCCCCACCCCCTCCCTTAGCCTGCTGCTCCCACATTTTCTTTTGCAGCGCTTGGGTTCCCCCCTCCCGGTGTTTCAGCGAAGGGGGTCCCGGGCAACCTCGCGATCCCTCCCGTGTCCCCGTTGCCCTTGGGTCGTCTTGAACTCCCTCTCCCCAGCCCGTCAAAAGTGCGGCAGACTCACGTGCGTTCTTGGACCGGATCCCGGTTCTTTGCGGGCTGGGGAGAGGAGGGAGGGAGGGAGGGAGAGGAGGGGAGGGAGCCTAGTTTCGGTTCAGACTTCCAACTTTGCTGACTGCATCGCTCCTCGATTTCGGTCTTGCACCAGGCTGGGGGGGGGAGGAGGAGGGAAGAGGCTTCCCCGTTCCTTTGACAGCAGGACCAGCAGCAGGGCGCGCAGTCCGGCTTCCCCCGCTTTCCCCTCCTCTGAGGGAGGACTGGTGGGGGGGAGGTCGGAGAAGGAAAGCAAGGAGCCGGCTCTCCGGGCGGCTCTCCCGCCTTCCCCCCGCGCCAGAGAAGCCCCGCGATCTCCCTCCCCGGGGCCGTCTGGAAGGAGACGGAAACTAAGCCCGGCGCTTGATACATAGGGACAACCGCAGCCTCTCCACGTCACAAGGGAGGCAGCCAATAGGAGCGGCGCCTGGGCACCGATCAAAAGCGGGGAAAAGACCCGCAACGGAGAAAGAGCATCCATTAGCGCGCCGGCCTCAGTCTCTCTCCCATTCTCTTGCCAGCCGCCGCCCCCCCCCAGAGCCAGGCTGTTTCCGCACTAGCCTGTTAGAGCGCTATTATTCCACTTTCAACATTCTACGGAATCCTGGGGTTTAGGCCCCTCCCTAAACTGCAAACCCCAGGATTCCATAGGATGTTGGAAGCGGAATAAAAGCGCGACAACAGTCCGGTGCGGAAATGGCCCCAGCATTTCAAGGAAAAACAGAGAAACGCACCCCCCGTTCCGTGTCGATCCCGGCGTGGAGCCCCCCGCACTCTTCCATTTAGCCGACGCAGCCCCCTTCTGCGTTGCAACGCGTGCGCCGGCCTCCCCCGACGCCTGCAAAGCGGACGGCGCTCGGGGACCGGGGTGGCGGGTGGAGGGAGGAAGACCTAAAGAGAGCCGCACCGCCTAAACCAACCTTTGCCCGGGGCATTCCGAAGTGAAAGAGCCGCGCAGCGGGAAGTGCCAGGGCCCTCATAAACTCCGTCTGGGTCACCTGCCGTGGGGCAAGGCCCGTCCTCCCCTCTTGCGCCATCCTTGGCTATTTCCAGCCACGAACGGCGATCCAGAACACACCACCGAAGATCGTTGCTCCGAAGTTTCCCGGGCCGTTTCCGCACTAGACTGTTATAGCGGCGTTATTCCACTTTCAACATCCTATGGAATCCTGGGGGTTTGCAGCTTAGGGAGGGGCTAAACTGCAAACCCCTAGGATTCTGTAGGATGTTGAAAGTGGAACAATAGCGCTATAATAGTCTAGTGCGGAAATGGCTCCAGTCTTATTCCTACTGGATGTGTGCGGGCGCGTTCAGGTCACCTGTCGACTTGCGGGGACCCCATGAATTTCCCAGGGTTTTCTGAAGCAAGGCATGTTCAGAGGTGGTTCGGCCAGTTCCCTCCTCCGAAATAAGTTGAAATGTGTTGGTCATGACCTATAAAGCCCTACAGGGCTTAGGTCCAGGCTATCTGAAAGACCATACAAGCCAGCTAGAGCCCTAAGATCTGCAGAGGAAGGCTTTCTCTCAGTCCCACCACTATCTCAGGCTCACCTGGTAAAGACAAGGGAGAAAGAACCACCTCAGTGGCTGCTCCTACCCTGTGGAACTCTCTTCCACAGGAGGCTAGGCAGGACCCCTCCCTGCTCTCTTTTCCCTGGCAGGGGAAAACTTTTCTTTTTAAACAAGCTTTTTTTTTTGTAAGCCAGAGGAGCTTCATTTATCAACTTGTTTTAAATTAAATTTTGCTTAGGGTTTTTTAAAAATTATTTATATGCTTTTAACATTTTTAATGGTTTTAAATGTTTTTTTATATTTTAATTTACTGGTGGAAGTCACCTTGGGCCCCAGTCTGGGAGAAAGGCAGCATATAAATATAATGAATGAATGAACGAATGAATATAGCATGCAGCACTTGGTGGTATTTGTGGTGGTCTCCTCTCTAAGTACCAAACAGAGCTGAGACCACTTAGCTTCCAAGATCAGAAACAATCTGGGCAGCAAATGTATGAACAAATTAGTAAGTAAGTAAGTAAGTAAGTGTATATATATATATATATATATATATATATATATATTTAAAAAATCCAACCTCCCTCCCTTCCATTTTGGGGAGTTTTGTTCGTTGTGGATGAACAACTAAGACCCTTTGGTTTTTACAAATGATCTGCCCCTGGTAGAAATGAAAAACACTAGACCTGGCTTGTTGGCCACCAGATAATGACTCTGAAAATTACCGGCCCTCTTGTGGCTTTGTTTACCATCTCTCCTCTGTGGAAGAATTCTGAAGAGCCTGAAAGCCTGTGTTTTTCCCTGAACCTGGAAAATCTCCAGTGTTTTTATGGTGCCCAGACAAAAGTTCAGCCCCGTCTCTGCCTCCTAAGATGTATGCAGACAATTTTGCCCAGGCTGACTTCTGCACTGCTCACTGCCACCCGTTGTTCTATGACTTTTCATGGATCTTAAGAAATTGAGCAATTTGCCACTGTGTAAAAGACACATGGGTAGGGACCAAAACAGCTGCCTGTATTCATGGGCTCTCCTTGGGGGCATGAATGCCTACACCAGGGTGGGCAATAGTATTGAGTCTAAGAGGGCTCTTTTTACGCCTCTTGGATCTTCAAGATGCCCCCCCATGAAAAACCAAAAGTGGCTGAAAGTCTATTTGGAGTGTTGAAAAAACTTGGCTTTTTAAAAAACGCTGAACTGGTCAAAGAGGGGCTTTGTACCTTCAGTTCTCACTTATGATTACCCTATTGCAGGATTTTATTGGCAAGAATTATTCAGAGGACATTTGCCACTGCCTTCCTCTGAGGCTGAGAGAAGGCAACTGTCTCAAGTATCATTCAGTAAGTTTCCATGGCTGAGTAGGGCTTTGAACCATGGTCTCCTGGAAGTCTAGTCCTACACTTAAAACCATTACACCACACTGGTTAACAAAGGGACTTACAACCTATTTAAAAAGTGAGTTGCTTTTCCCACATGACCCTTTCAGCCTGAAAAATGGCAGTTGGTGGAACCCAGAAGGGGAAAGGGCTGCAAACATAGCTCAGGGGTGAGCAACATGTTATCTCAAGGCAACACTCTGTCCACCCCTGACCAACACCAAAATTTACCATGCCACTACTGGTAGTCCTCTTCTCCTCACAGAAACCTGGAAACTATAATTCTAAGACTGTATAAGTACATGTGAAGAATGGTTTTTGCACTGGCCCTACCAACTCCACAATCATTTTCCCCTTCTAGTTTCAGTCCTTTAAAATCTCCAGGACCATCCAACTCCAAAAACCCAAGAAGAAGGGGGGAAAACCAACCAGAACCCTTTCCAAGCTTGTCAGGAAGCAGACAAATTAATATATGGCATTGGCAAGGACTGGTGGTCCTAAAGATGCTGTTAGATGCTCTAGCTTCCAACAGTCCCAGCCAGCATTCAGTTGTGGTCAGGGATTATGGAAGATGTAGTTTAGGAACTAAAGGGCTACAAGTTCCTACCTGTGATCTAGAGAATTCAGTTTATCAAAGTCAATATAACTGGTTCAGACAAACAAGAAACAACAAAATTCAGTCAGATCTCTTCTAAATTTTCGATGACAAGGGTTAACAAGCTGTGTATTTGAGAAAACCTATTGCATCGCAACAAAAAGCTCAAAGTCACCTTCTCCAAATTTCACCACTAGTCCAGGCATAAATTCTCTCAGTCCTTTAAGCACAACTGTATTTATTTCTAAAGTTCATAGAGGGATGCCCTCACCCCAGTACAATGATTTTTTTTTTGTGGTCTTAACTTATTCATGCTTAAGCAAACCAAGGCCATTTCTGTACTACATTGTTATAGTGCTATTATTCCACTTTCAACATCCTGTGGAATTCTGGGGTTTGTAGTTTACTGAGACCAAACAGCTCTCTGGCTGAGAATTTTAAATGCCCCTTCTTAAACTGCAAACCCCAGGATTCCAAAGGATGTTGAAAGTGGAATCATAGCAATATAATAGTGTCATGTGGAAATGGCCCAAGGCAGACATTTTTGTACTGGTATCACACATACTCTCAAGATAACTCTGCTGAACCTAACTTGGAAGCTTAGGTTATGCACTCTGCAGTTCTACATTTTCTCTCACCTCTCAAGAGAATTAAAATGTCACTACAGACAAATAGTGGAAGTAAATAGGCTTCCATTATGTTTCCACCAATTTTGTTTTTAACTTCAAAATTTTCCATTTAAGCACCTAGAGCATATGGGCAGTATCTGACTCCCTGTTGCTCTGACAGACCTGGAAATCAAAGAAAGAAAAATAGACCCTTTGAAAGAGGTTGCTACAGCTGGAAAATGTCATACTGCTAATGGCTAACTATAGAATTTAAACTCTGCCACACAGAACATTAGATTACAGGGTTCTAAGCACAGGGTGGTATATTACACAAGCCTACCTCACTCTTAAATCGTGAGGGCAGCTCAGTACGGCAGCACTTCAGGTCCTAAAAGTATCTTTGGTTTTGCTGAGCCTTCTAATTCAATACCACATGTTTCAGAGAGATAAGGTAAACAAGTCATTAAAGCCCAGGGTGTGGTCTTTGCCCAAACTATTTCAGTATACTAGAAGGTTGCAGGGTTTTTTTTTCTGTATATGAACTACTGAGGAATGCCTACAGTCTGCTCTAAATTTAAGAGAACCTCTAAAATGTTGCAGTGTCACAAATTCTTTCCATATCAGGCCTATCAGAAATTCTGCATTTTATTAAAAGGACTGCTTCTGCATCCCTGTGACAAGCTTGGTTCCTACCGATCCTCAGATCCAATGCTATGAAATCTATAGCCTGCTTTCATCTCAGGATTCTCACAAGTTGTGTAAAGATTAATTTTTCCCCTTTTGCTTTAGTTCTTAAGATGATTTTGGGGGAAGAAGACGACAAATTGCTCTGTCCCAGAGAGTCACTAAAAGCAACACAAAGTTAAATGACCAGTGTTAAGCATATAAGCTCATCTGCAAGCTTCAACTGGATTTCTGGATTGGAAGTTTTGTATCTGTTCATCACAGTGACAGTTTCATGGAGAGCCAGTGTAGTGTACTGTTGTGAGGGTTGGACTATGACCCTGAAAGACCAGGGTTTGACTCCCTGCTTGGCCATGGAAACCCATTTGTGACCTTGGGCATGTCACACACTCTCCAGACCCAAAAAACTCCATGTTAGGTTCACCTCAGGGTCTCCATAACTCAGAAATGACTTGAAGGCACACAAGAACAACAATGCAATGGTTCCATAGAGGAAAAGGACAATGAATGCCACATGTTGCCTTATTAGTGAACACTTCTTCTAAAGCAAGCAGCATCTGTACATACTGAACAGAAGTTCTATAAGCAAAACTGATTTCTACATATTGACTGCTTTCTTTAGATTCATATCAAAATCTGCAAGCCAGTCAGGGACATTTTATCAGCCCACAAGAGCAAATGCATAATGGGGGTTTTCAAACTTCAATAGCAGTGATCAATAGCTCTTCTTTTTGCTACTTTAACCTTATCACTGGTACACTTTTATTAATCTGGAGAACTGGAGTAGTCAAAAAGTCTAAGGTGAGATTTTTCTCACTGATTGTCCAATGTCCAACTTATTTTTTCTCTCTCTCCAAAGGCCAGCTACAGAGTCCAAACTGAATCACAAATACAAGATGTGGAAATAGTTAATCAAATCTTATTAGTATTACACCTAATAATCATCGTATCTGATTGCCAAAATTATGTCCCCTTTATTGATAGGTATTGCACACAAGGCTGAATGGTCTGCTATGATGTTACTGCACATGAATGGAGTCTGCTTTTGGGTCCAGAAAACATAGGTGCTTTTATAGTTCTTAAAAACCACAGTCCTTGGTTCTTAGCAGTGATGACAGGACAAGACTGCACAAGGCACAAACCTACAGCATCCTGTCCCTGACTTATATCCATCCTCAGTGCTATCTATCTGATCTTTATTAAAAGGCAGGCAATTTGGCATTAGAACCACAGTTTCGAGATTCTGAGATTCAGATTTCAGATTCTTTTGGTATAAATTACAGTTCCAGCGCTCACACTACCTCTGCGTCATCCCTTTCCTTATAACATGTCTGAGAATCATGCAGCCCCAGGGCCATTTTTGTGGCCCTCAAATTCCTCCCAGATTCCTCCTGAAAGTCCCTTATCCCCCTCCTGGTTCAAACAATGAAAACTGCCAGTATTGAAAATTTCTAGGAGTAGAAATTTAGCTGCCCTGTGCCTATTCCCTTCAAAATCTTCAAAGTGGCGTTTGGCTGCGAGCAGAGCTGGTGCACTCTGAGGTGGGTTCTCAATTACAATGCCATTTCCCTCACCCAGTTTCATTTTCTCCTTAATGAAAGGCCTCACACAGTTAATAACAGTCCAAGCTTAGGAACCCTCTAACATGAGAGAAAGCACAACTTGTGTTCTGTCTCTACCGTCCATATGGCAAATCTCTAAAAAGCTGACTACATCAACAGATGGTTCACCGACTTGCAATGAGCAGGTCCTTCAAAACCCTCTCTCAGCCACAAAAATCTATTAGCTGTTCTTGAGATGTCAGGAATTTTACCAAGAATGTAATATGTGTGAAGCTCACATTGTACATGAGAGCCACACTCCAACATAATGTAAGAAATGCAGCAGTGGCTTCACCACCATCCTGCATCTGCAACAGTGAAAGAGGGAATTTCAACAAATACAACATTAATCATTGTGTGCATGAAAAACAACTGATGAAATTTCCTCTTTTGTAGAACCGCTGCTTTGTCCTCTCTTTCTTTATGGTCAGCCTTAAGAGGGAGAAAAACCACTGAAAAATGGTGGTGTATTGTTGCAAAATAAAATGAGGTTCCCTGCTGTAGATTTGATTTAAAGGTGGGTCCTAATTTTGAAAACGACAATTGCTTTTCTTCTTTCCTTTGCATTCTTTCAAGCTGCCTCTGATCTGTACTTGATCTACTCAGGACAAAGTCATGTGTAGTTTAATGTCAGGGTTGTTCAGCTATAGCTTACAGTATAACAGAACTCTCCCGACAACAACCCAACCCCATGATAATTTAGACTCCAATGTACCTCAAGCAGAAGAGAGGCAGAGTGCCCCATGTCTCAGTTGGTTATCATACTTCATTCCAAAAAGATAAACAATCAAGGTTATTTGCCTCCAAGATTACACTATGTCATAAAATAATTCCTTAGTTAATAGATACACTCCTCTCTGATAGATATTTAAGTTTCACACCAAAATGTGAAATGCAATCTCAACTTCATCTACCTCAAAGAAATAATTTCAGAATCCAATTTTTTTCCCTCTTAAGTGTCACAACTGTATATTAAATCAAAACAGTATTTACTTTGGATAACATGAAGCAACGAAGGTCATAGTGTAATGCAACTTAACATTTTAATTTGCATGAAACTAGGCAGAGAATTGTGGCCAAAAGGTAGTGATCTTATCTATTTTCAAGCATTTTCTATACTGCAATCTTGCATTTCCTTACATTATAATATTGATATAGCAGAACAGTTTCTGTCCAGCTACTTTTATATTACAAGTTTTACTAGAAAACAAAAGAAAAAAAGAGTTTTTGTATGAAAAGTCAGCTGTTCAAACACAGGACAAGAAATGTTACATTAACTTGCAACTGTTGTGTTGGCTAAAGTTCAAGAACCATCAAAAAGGTCGGAGTCTTCATTGTAAATATAAAGGAATTTTACATCAGTTACAGCAAAGACACAACAAAACAGGGAAGACAGCACCACAGCTCAAGTTCAGTTAGCACAATTTAAGGGAACTAGTTACAGCTAGAGAGAGAGAGAGTTATGTGTGTGAAATGTGCTTTCAGTCACACAAATGAGGAAGAAATAGATTCCATGTATGTGCAGCCTCTCCATGCAATGTCACTGTGAGTATGCTATTATCTGGAGGAATGGACAGGCTCTAGAAGAAAAACATCGTAGCTGTGCTCCCCCGCACCCCAACTGTACTCAAAGTTATGCACATTATCCAAATGAACACAATTCATGTAATTTAACAAAAATTATTTCCGTTTAACAGCCCTTGTATTATCTTGTATTATCTATGTATAGAAATGTTTCAAAATACATGCTATTTGTAAGTTGTTCGCTGCCTCGATCCATATGGAGAGGTGGGATACAAATAAATAATTAAATAAAAAAATAAATAAATCTTGGCTTGAATGGAGCAACATGGAATTTGACTCTTAGAACATGTAAGCAGCACAGAAGGAACTGTACACTACAAAAGCCCATACACTCTTGGACCCAGAAAGCAGTATTTTTTTTAGTTTCTAAACTTTCACTAACATACTTAGGGGGCAGATGTGCGAAACCTCTGTCCCTCCTCACTCCATGTTTTGAAAGTTGACTCTTATAATCTCTTACCATTGGTCATGCTACAAGGATGTTCACTCCTTCTATTACTCTAGAATTATGCCTCCCTGCTTACTGATAACATTTAGCAACTCAGTTTGAATAGAAAGCATTAGAAATACATGCTATGGGGAAATGACACTGTCTTGATCAAGATGGGATAAGATGCTACCTCTTTTAGAGGTTTAACCACTACCTGGAAGAGCAGGTGAAATGTGAACAGGAGACCTTCAAATGGACACAAAGCATTGGGTTGACAGGTATAGGCAGGCATCGCAAGTGTCTTGTTACCAAGAATGGATGGGGGACAGTAATAGATTTCAAGCTCAGATGCACTTCAGGACCTGATGACCGCCAAACACACAAAAGCAACATTTCATACACCAGAGCCTCTGTCTTTCTAGATGTTGCTAAATTCCAATTCCCATCAGCCTTGGTTAGTGATGAAGTGTGATGGGAGGATCAAAGGTTTCTCAGCCTTGTCCATACATTCTTCAGATCAATGCAACAGACAAAACGCTTTCAAAGACAATTCCAGAAGGCAACAGAAACACTTGATAACAAAGCAAACAGGTGTGTTAACTTATGAAGAGCTAATGCAGGCCCAAGAATAACAGGCAGCAACAATATCCAAGTGGTCCAGACTTGCCTAACACATGGCAGGGAGCTCTAGAGAGTCTTTTCTCTAAGGTTAATCCACGCAAAATTATTTTCTTAACCCAACAGGTCAATAGACTTGAGAGCCTAGCATCCAGCAATGCAAAATATAGCAGTTTCAGAAAACAATTAGTGCAAAAACATAAGTCACAAAGAAACATCAATGCATCCACCAACTACTGCCATGATATTTTAAACACAGGCTACCAACACCATTCAGTCTTTCAGTTATATAAAGTTTTTAGAGCTGATCTGGGCAATGTATGGCTCTCCAGAGCTTGTTAACAACAAATGCTACAGAGCATGACAGGAAGAATTCCAACACTACCACAAAGAAAGTCTTCTGTTCTCAAAATGTCTCAGCTTATGTTTTCTTTGCAATTTTTTTTTAAATATGGAAGCAAATAAAAATGAATGACAGGAAAGAAACACAGTGTTTTTATTCACCAGTTCACAGTGGGCCTGCCAAAGCAAAGGATTCTTGTTAGAAAAGAGCACAGCGGAATCTGTTCTATAACCAGCAACTTGACAAGTTTCTAATTTTGCAAGTTTACTTGAGTACCAGCCAACATGTGATAGTTCCAGCTTATAAGGCAAACTGAACACAAATCTGCAGATATGTAAAACAGAAACTGGCATTGCATATTTCTAATCTTAAACACACACACAAACTATTTTATTCCAATACACTGATTGAATTATAACATGCCACTGTCAACTTACCTCTCCCTTTCATTCTCCAGGATTCCTAGGATGCTACCTGCTGTCTCCTGAAAGCCAAATTGTAAGGACAGACCTATGTTTAGAAAGGTCTTATTCCAAAACCTATGTTGATTCAAATTGAAAGAAACAAAATAGAGATTTCAAATCAATATTATAACTATGGGGTGGGGTTGGGAGAGAAGAGGAAAAATAACAGCCTCAGTAATACTGCACTGTTTAACACAGAAGATAAAGACATTTTTGGACCCCGAGTCTCTTGGTTCAAGTATGGCCAAAAAAGTAAGGTATCCACCAAGATCCCATTAAATACCACTGTCTGCTTATTTACTTACAATCCTTTTTGTTCTTGTTTGCTCTGTTTCAGTCCTCTTGAGCTGAAGCACACAGTGATACATAAAATGAGAGAAGGAATGGAACATTCTGCACAGGCAAATAAAGATGGCTGATTTCCCATTTACATAGAACAAAGGGAAAGGAAACACACAAATAAATAAAATATTGCAGTTTACCATTAAATCATGGCAATATAATAGTAGCAGCACTAGTAGCACTAGTAGCAGTAGGAGGAGAAGGAAGAAGAGGAAGAGGAAGAAGGAGAAGGAAGAGAAGAAGAAGGAGAAGGAGAAACAAGCTTCCACAAAGTCAACTAACTAACTAACTAACTATTGAACTATGGGAGCACAGATTTCATGGCTTTTTCAGAAATCACTGAGCTGATGCGCAGGCATCTCTGAGACCCCAGATTAAGTGAGATGGCTGATGTGTGTGATTCAAATTAATGTTTTTTGAATACTGTCAGTCTGCTAAGAATATCACTTACAGCAGGTGTCTGAATAAAACTGTTTTAATCTTCCTTAGTAAAGTTTTGCAAATGAGAGCCAAAGCTTTGTTCTTAATATGTTGTTCTTGTTTCAGAAATGCTGACTAGTGCTTGTTTTTTTTTTTTAACTGATTTGCTATGCCAAATCTTGTAGTGTTATATTAGGACACTGATAATTTTTTCATTTCTGAAAATCTTCAGCTTACATTGTCACGTATTTCACAGTGTTAGGACTATTACCTTACTTGTATGTTTTATATGTTGCACGCTTATGTAATAAAGGTTCCCATACAGTGTCCGGTTATTTATCTTGCCTTAACTCACAATTTTATAGACTTTTGTCAAAGTGCAATTTGATCCTTCTATTCTTCACACAGAAACCCCCTCCCCCACACACTTTGGCAGACTCACTGTGCAATCCATTCTGATACAAAAGTACTATAGAATGAGGCTAACAATTGTGTTTGCAATCTGAGGAAATCTACTTTTGTTTGCAAAATTCACATACAGACAGCAACTATTTTACCAAAATAAAATTGAATGTGAAGTCAATCTACAAGCTTCTGAGCTTCATTATGTTGTTAGATTTTATGGATTCCAAAGCAAAGTGTACCTAGGAGAGCACTCACCCCAAGATCAGCCAAGTAGCAATAAAGTGGAAGCAAACTGTTAGGTGTCTTTGATGTTTTCAAAACGTTTTACCAACTTGTATTGGAAAGAAACTGATTGTTGTTGCTTCTGTTAGAACCAGTACTGTCATTGGGTAAAACATGAAAGGAAATAAACTGTCCTGTTTGACAAAGCCTGCCTCCCATTGCCTTCTGAAAATACTTGGGATGACA
Organism: Ctenosaura bakeri; assembly: GCA_948474755.1. Lineage (NCBI taxonomy): Eukaryota > Metazoa > Chordata > Lepidosauria > Squamata > Iguanidae > Ctenosaura > Ctenosaura bakeri. The sequence continues at coordinate 148,435 of CAOLHI010002967.1, forward strand.
CGCAACAAAACTGGTTTCTTCTGCACTTTCCTTCAAGTGACATCTCTTTCAAAGGTCTAATCTATATGGATGCCATTTCTCTGGGACAGGACACTCAAAACTTTCACCAGCACTATATAAAACTTTGAAGGAAAATGACCGCAATGTTTCCTGAGCTAAAGTCCAAGAATACATATAACCACCAGGAAACCAGAGGTACAATATTCATGATGTATGTCCATACAGCATTATGCCATTAGCAGGTACCCCCCGCCCAGCATTCTGAAATGGCTTGGCATGAACAATTATAATCCAAGGTGCCCAGTAGTGAGGACGGGCTAAATCTGCTCACACAGCCGTGTGTTTGTTCTGGAACCATTACCCTAAATCTAATTATTAGATCCAACCAGAGTATCTAGATACACTGAATCAACAACATTTTCATAAGTGTCAAATTAGCAAGTTTCTACTGATACAAATGGCATACGCTAGTTAGGACTAACAACTTGGTTTTGACCACTGCATGTTAAATATTGAAATTGTCAGACAGTAAACCCATGGATAGCTTTTTCTCTGAAACATGTGAACCAAGTCTGCTGAAGAAGGCTGCCCTCAATTGCAAATTCTTAGTGCAAAGTGATGTAAACCTCATTATTTAAATAGGAGATAATGATGAGAAAATCTGAACCGCCCCACCCATCTTTGGACTGTTGAACTTTACTTATGCATATAAGAATAAAATTCTGAAAGATGTAAAATCATCTCCTTTGTTCAGAAATAGCACATTTTCTAGGAGGAGGGAAAAAGAACACATCCACTTCAAGTAGTAGGATTCATAAATAGCAGCCAAATACTGTAAATTTATTGAGAAAACAATTTTTTTTTGCAAAATTGGATTACAACTGATTTACCAAGGTGTTTTTTTCTCTCTTTGTCTTATCTTTTAAATTTATAAAAGTAGCTTTAATGGGCCAGATTAGTGGCCTATAGCAGATCTACACAGAACTGTGGATTTGCAAACATGACATGGAATGTATAAAACCATCCAGGGTAGTAGAAGATGGCGAACCGTTAAATATTAATGATTCACTTTTATAGCTAGATATACTACCTACAAAAGAGAAGGAACAGATAAATGTTATTACATATCTTTAAAATACTCATTTTTCAGAAAAAAAGAGTGGGGTTAATAGATTTTTCACTCAAATATGAATAGGTATCAAAATGGCCTAATACTATTTTTAATGCAAAATCAAAGTTAATCAATGGTTGAAACATAATCAGCAATCTCAGGTATACAATGGTGAGGGTTTTCTCTGATATAACATCCCTCCCTGAATCAGGTACAAAGTCTAATTTTAAAAAGAGAATGCCACTCTAGAGATCAGCATGATGGTCTTTGGGTGGTGGAATTAAGCTTAGGGAAAATTAAATTCTTTAATTGAGTGGATATCTCTGTGCCTTCTCCTCAAGGTGCCAACAGCTATTCCAGCTGCTTAAATGGTGCTGTACTTCAATGTCCATTAACTACATCTGAATAAGACCCATAACTCTCTGCATTCTAACTAGTTCGCCACAATTGAGTGCCATTGGAGACTGAGAAAACACAACTGGAAACTTGCTTAACATTCAAACATTTCTTTTCTGTTCTCCTGTGAAACCTGAAGTCAAATCTGAAAGAAGTTATCCTATATAATATGCATTATTATCTACACAGGACACAGCTTCAATCCGTGCACATACTCTGTGGTAAACATTTTTCCGCCAATGTGACAACTGCTTTCCCCCTAAATCTCTCAAATCCAGTTTTATTTTTATTACTTTACAAAACCAGCTGAACAACACCTTATTTGTGGCTCCCACTTATCGCTCAATTAACTCAAGAAAAAACAAGCAGCATCAAATATGATTCCCAAATTAAGTCACACCTTATACACAATTCTATATAATGAACTAGATTCTAATGTAGGCCCAAGAAATGATAGCACGCTAATCTGAAAATGCCAATTCTGGTTAGGACTCTCCCTTGCATTTCCAAATCAACCCCTCATTAGAGTATGTTCATTCTGAAACATTTCACACCTCAGTCCAGCAGAGCTGAGTAAAAAACATTTGTTGGAATACAGTAGTTTAATGTCCTTAACTAGTAACCCCCACCCCATGACACTGAAAGAAGACAATGGTCCTATTAAGAAACCCCTTGTGAATAAGTTATATAAAATTCTGAAATCACCTCCACTTCTGAGGCAGCCTGACCAGAGACTTCTCGGGTTCTTTTCCTTCCCCCTCAAAGCACCTTTTAAGAGTAGTACAGATGTAAGAATAATTTTTACCATAGAAGTTATCTGCATCTTTTTTTCTTAAAGAATCACATTTGAATGATTATAAAAATTATCTATTGTAACAACATAGGTCCAGCTACACTGAAAAAAATTACACCGCTTATTCGAAATACATTTCATTTTAGAAACAGGCTACTAAATAGGTCTATACAAAAACTCTAAAATAATTTTTCTGTATTAAAATAAAGAGTGTGTTAAGAGAACTACTCAAATGAGAATAAGTTTTGTTTACTGTCTTTTTGCTATAATGCTTGATATTCTGCGATCATGTGGCTGGCTCACTTCACAACCAGCACACCCATCCACCCTCACATGCACACACACAAAAAGCAGAAAAGAAATTAACAATACACAGTGATAATTAATGCTCTGGGATTTAGTCTCACAGTCTTTCTGATTAGTACAAAGGAAACCAGGGCCATCCCCTCTTTGAGGAGAAAGTCCAGGATATAAAAGCAAGCATACCTCATCAGCTGATATGAAATTATAAAAAATTCCACAACGGTCAGTCATTTTGAAATCTATAAAAGTCAACAGTAAAACGTGCAAGCCAAACTGGGCTTCTGTCCTCTTAGGTTTGATAACCACTTTCCCAAACAGCCAAAATTAATGCAAAGTTCTTTCACGTGGGGCTGATTTCTTGCAGGGGGCACGTGTCCAAGTTCGCAAGACGAAGAGATTGGCTGACAGAAGACAAAAAAGTTAGTGGTGCTGTACTGAACTGTTCTTTTCTGCTAGGTGTCGCAGAAAACTGTCCTCACCTTGGCCCCTATGATTTAAAGGCTCACTCTTAAATAGAGCGGGAGGTGGAGGTAAATGTGGGACTGGGGGGACAGGAACAGGGAGGTGATGGGGATGGTGTGGATGGAGATGCAGGTGAGAATATGGATGGCCAATAGGGCGAGGAGGAAGCGTGCTCACTGGGTTCATATTGATTGGTGGAGTCGGGGCCGGGGCATTTGCTGTGTTCGCAACAGAAGGTACAGTGGGGGCAGGAGAGGTTGCGCCAAGTGGTATCTGGGCAGCAGGTGGCACATTAACAGGACTGGTAACACGGAAGCACTTCTCCTTGTGTGCCTTAAGCATGTTGGAAAAGCGAAATCGCTGGCCACACACGTCGCAAGGGTATGGCTTCTCCCCAGTGTGAGTTCTGCGGTGTCTCTTCATGTTGGGGCGACTGGTGAAGCTTTTGCCACAGATTTCGCAGATAAAAGGCTTCTCTCCTGTTAAAAATTAAAGATGGAATTCATCTGATGTCATTCCTTAATGTGTTAAGATAACCTCAATCAGATTCAGTATTCTTATTTATATAACTGTAATGGAAACAACAGAACATAAGTCTACTATCAAGAACTTCCAAAGGCTGAACAACATACAGAGGAGTCAAGATTTACAATCACGAAAAACAGTAGTTATCTTTCCACATTTGCTAGGTTTAGGAGCACAGGACTCTTGTGAAAGTGAAAAAATGGAGGAATAACTCTAGGCCCTCCCAAACCATATTTAACACACTGTGGATTCCTTTGAGGCATCCGGTTCCTCCACAAGGCAGAAGTGGCTGGCTGGTGGGGTTTACTGCCACCTCCACTGCTGCCCCACACCATTTTTAATAGGGACTTACAAGCCTCATTTGCAGTTTCTTAGTCTCCCGAGGCTTGCAGTCCCTATTAAAAATGGCATAGGGAGGTGGCAGAGGTGACAGCAAATAACCCATGAATAATCAAATCCACAAAAGTGAAACCACAAATGTGGAGGGCTGACTGTAATGACAGAACTTTGCTCTATCACTTTGTGAGTTAAGCTACACTATCCCACTACACTAAGAATCCTGGAAACTTCTCAATTTGTGAACTACAGATTGTACTTCAACATTTCTACCTTTTTGTCTATAGATAAGAAATCAGAGCTATCCACATAATCTCTCCCACCTCTTTTCCTTCCACAAGTCCCTGACTTCTCTCTTCCCTACTCCTTACTGGCTGAGATGACTGCACTGCTGCCTTAATCTGACCCCTGATTCTATCACGCCCTGATTTCTGTTTCTTATCTCACTCCATATGATTCTTTTTCTTCAGGATAACCATTTTACAAGAAGTCCTCTCTTCATTTATTGTCTGGTCAGCGACATTTGTCTTTTAGATTTTTACACTGAATCTTTGGATTATACTTTCTATACTTGCTGAGCCAACTTGTCTTCCAAAACTTCTCCCTCCAGTGTTTACAACTTAGCATTGACTTCTGTGCTCAGTATAAAGTGCTGCATAAGTAATCATGTACAGCCCAGCACTGAAATTCAGGTTGAGAATAACTCTCCAAGATCTTTGGAAGAAGTCTTTCCCAGACTTGCTGAGGGCAATCAGGATTCACAGTTGAAGCATATTTTGTCTTCATTTTTCCAAACTTCTCTTTTGCTTCCCCTTTTTCCTACCTCAGTATTCCCTCCTCTGTCTACAATTCATGTTACCTTCAGTACTAGGAACGTACAATTTTTCTTTTCAAGTCCCTCCACTGTTAGGTTGTTCTTCAATAACACATACCTTCTTCCTTATGTTAAACCTTACCAAAGCCCTGCCACTTCCTCATTCCCTCTCTGCATAATGTATAGAGTTCCTGTCTCTTATACCTGGAACTCCATGCATTATGCCAAGAATCTTCTGTAAAAACCAACCGTTTGTTATGAATCCTGTGAAGCCTAAGGACAGGAAGCATCACTTCTTTAAATTCAACTCCTGTCAATCGTGACTTCTTTCCCCACCTGTCGTAATTTAGACTAGGGCAGGGACCTAACATTTTCCTATGCTCTTCCTTCATCACCAAATTATTTTTGAATGAAGAAAGGAGCTACATGCTACCCAATTAAACCTGATCTCTCTGCTACAGGTCACATTTCATCACAGTAGGTCCAGTGTACTCTTTGTTGCCAAAGGGTATTTGTGGGGTGGGGAAACAACACATCCTTACCAGTGTGGGTTTTCATGTGCTCATCAAAGTACTGTTTCATGTTGAAGTCTTTACCACACCACTGGCACATAAACTGCTTGTGTCCAATGTGTATGCTCATGTGGGAACGAAGCTGATATTTGTACTGAAACCGTTCATCACAGTTCTGCAAAAGACAACGAGAAACAGATTTTTAATTTGCAGAAATCACAGACAAGGACACTATAACACTGCAGTAGTATATCCCACACTCCAGTAGTACATTTGTAGCAATGCCTTACCCAACCAGCATTTCAAGGTTACAAACAATATATCATAAAACAAAATAGTAACTTTCAAAACTGAACTGGAATCCTCTGCAATGCTAATCAGTTTTAAAGACAGTATATTGTCTCAACATGAGACACACAAGCCAGGTAAACATTTCACTGGATTATTACATTGGCAGAAATGCAATGCAGTATTTATTTTTTCATATTTAGGGACCTCAAGGCAAGATGTAGATCCCTCAAGTGGCTTGGACAAGGAGCAGAAAATGAAGAGGGAAAGGGTTCTATTTTATTTCAAATCCCAACACCCAAGATGTAAGTTTTAAGAAAAAATTGTAGAAGAAGTATATCATTTGTAATACTGATAAACATTTTTCATATACCAAAGTTAAGTACAATATGCAGACATGTGTGGAAGGAATAACATGACCCTTCACACATGGGCCACTCATTCATATGTTATAGGTGACAAAAGAGAAGGCAGCAAGAACTTCACACTTCCATGAGCTGGAGCATTTTTTTGTCCTGTACATTCATAATCAGATTTTGTTCTGTTGCTGCCTAAAAGAGGATAAAGTCAAAATTTGCATATGTGGTGGCTACTTATACATTTACAATGGCATGGTACTGCAATGCAACAGCACAGACAGTCAGTCAGCTTAGAACCTTTGTAGAAAGCAAAGCAAACTTTAACATGTTCCTGCTATCTCTCACTTTTGATCAGCTGTGGGGATGGGTACAATTCATATCCTCACAAACAACTTAAGCAGTCACTACAAAGCAAACAGTCACCAGTAGCAGGATGCAGTGTGCCGCTATACTCATGTTTTGCTTGGGGGTCACTCATGAGGTTCTAGCTGGCTAAGAGAACATTGAACCAGAAGGGCCTTTGGTGAGGTCTAGCACTGCTGATGTAGCCAGCCTCATGGTTTATTCATAACTATATGGTTTTCATAGGCGAAGCAATAATTAAGTATGCTTAATGCCATCCTGAATTAGCAGAGTTCATACCTCACATCGAAAAGGCTTCTCTCCAGAATGCTGTAGGGAATGAACCTTCAATGACATACTGCGTTTGAAGGATTTTCCACAGGTTTCACATGTAAATGGCATGTCCTTTGTATGTGCTGAAATACCAAATTATTGAAATGTTTATATGTTAACATGAACAAGAAAGTTGATTTACAATATTGTTTATTCAATATTATATTCTTTTTTACATTATATCATCATCATCATCATCTAATATTGTATTCTAAGGTTGATTTAAGATTCCACAAAAATATGTGCGGCACCTTTTATCCCTTTATTGTGGTGAATCAAAGACAGAGATTGTAAAGGAACCAAAAATCATGGAATCCCATGTTATACTCTGGCAGGATCCTCCACCAAGTATAACAATCTAATTGATGTTTTTATTTAATTTCATAAATATCTATAGTACCTTCCAGCCGAAACTGTTCCCAGATTGGTTTATAACAAAACATAACAATAAAATCATCGCAATAAAAACAAATAAAGGAGTACTGTAATAAAAAATCTTGCAATAAAACTCAAAAGCTAAAAGCCTCTTATTATGCTTTACAAAAAGAAAAACCAGAAAATCAGAGGTATCTGTAGGGCAAGGAGATGGAACCTATGGTCCTCCAAATCCTCCAGTTCCCAGCCTGATCAATGGTGAGGCATGGTAAGCGGTCCATCAGCATGTGGAAGACTGAAGGTTTCCTACTTTTGCTATAAATGATTTGGCTTCAATTAGTTTGGTGATATGAGCTTACCACAGAGCTAGAAAAGACAAGGCCTATCAATCTGACTATGAGAAAGGCTTCTTTTCTTCCCTTAAATTATTGTATAAAAGCAAAGAACTACATATCTCAAATTCTTATTATCAAAGAAGAAAACAGCCTTTTTACCATAAGCCTACTCTGCCCAACATCCCACTTCTAAGGTCTAACATTTCACCTTACTGGGTCAAATCAATGGTTTCATCCAAGCATCAAATGTATCCTAAATAAAGAAACTCGACAAAGCAGAGCAATCATCACTTCTAAAATTCAAATCCAGCTACTTAAAGCGAACAAAGACTATTCTCCTCCCAAATTGTTGTTCTTGTGTACCTTCAAGTTGTTTGTGACTTATGGTGACCCTAAGGCAAACCTATCATGGGGTTTTCTGGGGCTGAGTGTGACATGCCCAAGGTCAACAAATGGGTTTTTATGTCCAAGTGGGGAACTGAACCTGGTCTCCAGGATCACAGCCCAATGCTCAAACCATGACACCTTGCTAGCTCTCACATTTCTGCCAGACCACTACTTGTAGGACAACTTTTGTTAAGTTCTCTCTACCCGAGGATCCTAGGCCCAGAGGCAAGAATGAGCTGCTAAGCGAAACAACCTGCTAACCTTTAGTGTAAGCTGCAGTTATATATATATTCTGGTGAGAGACTTCTTTATATAACTAGGAAAGGAAGAAGTGTATACAAAGGAAGAACAGTATACCCAAAGCACCACCTGCCTTCTCTCAAGCTGCATTTGTAGCTTTCATGTAACACAGCCACAAGCACTCCTGAGCCTGGCAGTTCTTATAGAGAAAAAAGGCTGGTCTGTGTGTGAGGTGGGAGCTTAGTATTAAAAAATGTCAAAACGAAATCACCAAGATCTGTTTGTCTGCCCTTTTGTCACATGGAAATTCTGCTGATGCAGGCACTTACACCTTGGCTGCAAATAAGGATGCAGCAGCTAATTGGAATCAATAAGGGCACAGGACTGGAGAGAAAGCTTACAAGACCACTTATCTGTTTATAACACAGAAAGCACCTGTAATAAACAGCAAGACTTAACAGCTTCAGGAGCACGGAACACAGACACAATGTTGTGGAAAAAAACCAGGCAGCAAAAACTCACCAACCATGTGCTTTCGCACGTGAGCCATGGTGTAGAACTTCTTTTCACATATCTCACAGGAGAATTTTTTCTCTGCATATCCATGGACAATCTTGATATGCTCGTGGAGGGACCACAGCTTCTTGAATGATTTATTACAGGAAACGCACTGAATGGATGGATGGGACAAAGAGGCATTAATTCAAACAGAGCTCATTTTCAATATTTCAAGGCACCTATAGTCAAAATGAAAGAAGCACACATAAGAAAAGAGATCACAATTCTCAATGCGTTATTTTGGGGCAACTAACAAAATGCCTTCCACTGTCATTTCACAAGGGTTACAGAGGTAAAAAGATACCAACTTAGGTTCAAAGGAGTGAATGTTGTTGGACTTAGGACGCCACCTGCTGATTCTTCAAGAGAAAAACATGAGATTTCAACAATGTCCTAGCTAGAGAGTGGCTCAGTCCATTTGGTTCTGATGGGGGAAAGTAACTAGCACAGGTGTTAAAGAAAAATTAGTGTGGCCTATGATGAGCCAACTCTTTTTTGTGTATAAATCTACCTTGCCTATGCTGGCACAGAACAGTGATAGTCTAACTCTAACTCCAAAAGAAGTGAGCAGATTTGAATTTAAACACACTGATCACACTGAAGTCTAGAATGCCCCATACCATGGGAACAAAATAAGTTGTTCTGAGTGAACAAAATCAGAAAATTCTAGTAGTTTAGGCAGGAACTGAGATGGGGTGGAAGAAAGGAAGACATTCCAAGGCTTTCTTTTTATTAGAGATTTACCTTAGATTGCACCTAAGAAAGGCCATGTTATGTCTACGTGATACCAATTCATGTCTGCAAAAGGGGATAATTTCTGTTTTTCATCAACTGGTAGTCAAATAATAATACTTGTTGATTTAATAATTCACATTTTGTTTTCCTAAAATTCAATGGGTCCAAAGTAGCTTTAAAAATCAGATGAAAGAAGAGTTAAATCCCAAAATTTCAAATTAACAGAATTGTGCTTGCTCAATTGTAATGTCTCATGCCCTCTTGCTGCTCCCCAAACCTGCTATAAAGGGAGTAGATTGGTGGCATAAGGAACAGGGCTTCAAGGAAGAGAAGAAATTTAACAGTCTCTGTTCTATTGGCAGAATACCACCACTGGACACAATGTAAGACAGCATGTTACAGACTACATGCAAACAAAAGTACAAAGATAACAACATACTTCAACTATCTGGCAATATGAATAAGTTGGGAATGGGAATAACCACAAACAATTTTTAACACAATCCCTAACATCCAGGTTATATACAAGACTACGCTCAACTTGTGCTCAAGTACTAGCGAGGTGGAATTTTGTAATCTGTATCAACTACATAAACATAATATACATAAAAGAGCTAATAACCTAGTTAGTCAAACAATTTGAAAAAGAAAAACAAATATTACAAAATTATGGCATAAAAGCCCTGAAGATTTAATCCAAGCTCTGGCAAGGAGGCCAGATCTTTCAGATTAGTGTAGTCCATTTGAATCTCTCATTTAATTTGTTTGCTCTTTCCCATCCAAACTGGAAATAGGTTCCAGTTCCAACTTGAAGAGGTCACCAGATTCTGGTCACACAATTTTCTAAGCTGAGACAAGGCCATAATAAGAAATTCAAAATGGCAACACGAAGCAGCAGCAGCTTCTGTATCTCAGCTAACCCGCACCACATGGGTATCAAAACCAATACATTCAGTTCAGAGGATAGGTTCAATATCAGAATCTGGAATAGCAGAAGAGTCTTTGAAAGATTAAGCAAACACTCCACTACAAGAGCCAACAATGGTATTGAGCATATGAAATGCAGCAACTACAAACCCAGCATAACACTTTGAGGGACTCCTGACAAAGCAGAGTTGTTTTTTTTTATGTTAGTACTTAACTATAATATGTCTGAAGAATGCTAGGTGTAAGTCTTCAGCATCTCAATCACCAGAGATTGAGGATGTTACCATTTAACAGGCAAAAGAGAAAGAACACGCATTTGAAGGTTCCCCTATCATTCTGTAATCCTTTGACAAATTATAATACGAACAGAATCCAGATACTTAATCCCAGAATACTGGATTCCTCAGGTCCGCAGTAGGAAGCTACTTGCTGACACATCTAGGGAATATCTTCCTCCTCGCACCCTTTATGTTCATCTGTTTGGGTTCTTTCTGAGAGTAGTTCCTGTTCTAAATTCCATCCTTCTGTAAGCGAAGAAGTTAACAGTGTTCATCCTTTTTTTGCTGGAATGATTTTCAATGGGACCCTAACTTTGAAAGAATCTGTCTCTTATCAGCCCTGGTACAGTATCTCTACAGTATATATAAAAGTACAAAGTATTATGCAAAATTACATAAGCTCTAGGTGGAGAGAGCCCTACAAATAGTCATCCAACTCTGTTTTAAAAGCACACATCAGAACATATTGAATGTCTTTATTCAAAAGGTTTCAGATGTTTTAACCACCATTTCAAGATCTAACAGTAGTTTAAACCCACCAAGTGCCACATTGCTTAAGACGAATTTCAAATAATCATTTGTCACACATATCCTAAACAATGGTGCAAATCCAATAATTAAAACATGTAAATTTACAATTAAATAGGAATATTATTTGATTTCTAGAACCAAGACTTTCATTTCTTTTGTTGTATATTTTTCTAACTATTTAAGGTGCTTTCCTTTTTTCACCTATAGAGGAAATATCATTAAAATATTCCCATTTATGGAAGTGTTTCTTATTGTAAGCACCCATTTGTGATATTAACTATGCGAAACCTGCACATGCTGGACATTTCAGTCATTCTTTTCCCAGTGTTGCTCCTCTCTTTTTCACTCTGCCTTGGCCCAGTGCCACTCTTGCTAAAACAAAAATAAAATTAAGTTGTAAGTTGTTACTTGGGCAGAGTAAGCCAGTATATTTACATGAGGTTAATATGAATTGCTCATGTTTTGTGGCTGAAGTGTAAATAATCATATCTGGGAACTGTTCAGATTTACACAGCAATACCTTCTTTAACTCAAATGTATCTTAATGTACTGATTCAGCCTGGATATTAACTTTGGGGCTAGTTTGCTTATATAGAGAGAGATTTAATATTAGCCTAGTTTCAGTTAAGATAAATTTAGTACTTAGCTTTTTAAATAACTTTGTTTAAGTACAAAAATCTGATAATTGTAATATTATAATAACTTTTTTTTATCCATCCTTTACTAAGTGAGAGGGCACAGGACTGCTAGCTTAATTATTTCAGTTTAGAAACCAATTAAGAGATAAAAGCTTACCATGCACTGACCAAACAGGCAATGCCATTTGTGTTCAGCTGCTTCCTGTTGCCAAATTACACCCAAATTTAAGGAGCTTTATGGGCGAAAGGTCAGAGCATTGTGGTAGAGTACATACTTTGCATGCAAAAGGTCCCATATTCAATCCCAAAGCATCTCCAGGTATGGCTGGGAAACATGCCAGTTAATGGACTGAGCTAGACAAACCACTGATGTGACTCAATGTAATGCAGCTTCCTATGGTAACCAGTAGTTCAATTTTATTATCCTATATCAATGTATAATGAGATGTGTGTGTTTACCCTACATATACCAAAGCATACTCATACATATACCAAAGCATACTCACTGTATCTCATGGCAAGAAGATTTTTTTTTAAAGGTTATGGCATATGCAAGATCCCTTGAATTATGAAAATAAAGTACTTGTGCAGTTTTTATATTGCTTTTGTTCTAGCTGACAAAGTTGCATTTCATATATAGTGGTGATAGAAGTCACAATTTGATAGGTGCAGTTGTGGTGGCTCCATGGTAGTATGAAGAAAACTGAGAGTTAAAGAGGAAGCAGTAGATTTGCATCAAGCATCTACCTTGGTAGATTTTTTTGACTTTTGCAAAACTGCAGTGTAGATCTCATGGACCACAATAGTGTATTTTGATCACTTGGAGAGTCACTTTGGTCTCAAATAATGTATACAGAAGTAGACCCACACTGTACGACATTATCACTTATAAACAGTACACCACATCCCCAAATTCGAGCCACTTCCCAGACATACAATTTTCCTGCAAACAAAGCACACCTGGGACAGAAACATTTTTTTCCTTCTGAGTCCAATGTTATAGGCAATGTAATATACTGGGCCAAAAATTACCCTTCTTTTTCATTTAAACCATGATGCAGAAGTGACACCCTAGTTGGTCCCATTTAGAGAAGATCAGAATCTCTCCTATTCAGGGGACAACGGGATTCACCAGACTCAGAAAATATTCCACAATACAATGGATGTATGGTTCAGTTCATTTTATCTTATTTGATCATATTTTTTATTCTACCTTATTTGTCTGCCTCTGAGTATCTAGGTAAAACAAACTTTGTTCTGCCTACACTAACACTCCATTGGGAATCAGTTTATTTTAACACCCTGTAGTGCGCTTGAATTATCAATGGAGTCAGAACATACTCCACAACTCTCACAATGCACTTTATCCTAGTTATTATTATGTGCCTTCAAGTCACCTCTGACTTACCCTACCATAAGGGTTTCTTCTCACAATGCATGGGGGTTAAAAGGGACACCTCTCACTAACAGAAGAATCAGTGAAGAGTCTTCTGAAACCTTGCACAAAACTGCCACAGATGAACAAGATAATAGAAATCTATCAGAAATGGCAGTATTACAGTACACTGATTATAAGAGAGTTGGTCTTGAATAAAGAAACTTTAATTGGAGACTATGACACAAATTCACTGAAATTACAGTTTATCAAATAATTCAATTGTATTGTTTGTACCTTGAATTGGTATAACAAGTTATTATGACACCATGTGTATTAACTAGCTTCACATTATTAGAATGCTTGTCCCATCAACAGCACTGCTTTTTAAATGATTACACATAAGTACTTCTGTGGAGATACCCATGTTAGCCAGCTGCATCAAAACAGCGAAGAACCTCACTGCATCCTAAAGATTAATGTATTTTGTTACTACATGACTGGATGAATGAGTCAGGGATTATGGTTGGCAGGGTCAGAGGGAACTGAGATGCCAAAAGTATGGTAAAAAGACTGATAATTGGCCTAACAATTACTTTTAACTAGCAGTATTCAGGTGGTATCACAAATATCCTTGCCCATAAAAAGACTTGGTTTCTATTTTAGGCTCTGGGAGATAGAATCAAACTTTTTTACGAATTCTTGCTTAGCTTTTTTTATGTTGGAAGTTTATTTTTTTTTAATTCCTAAAAAGACTCCAGAGTCATAGTATCCTAGGAGACTGAAGTGTTCACCCACTGTGTACGCATTACTATTTTTATGTCAGATTAGTGTCTACTTATTCTTCTGTTTAGACACTGTTCTCTTTGTCCTATGCAGAATGAAACAGGGCACTGCTGGCAAGTGATGGCATATATCACATTGGAAGATAAGCTAGTGTACCAACTGTTATGTTCTAGACAGCATTATCATGTCCTGTAGCAGAGTTCCCAAAGTAGACATGGAAAATGTAATTGGCATCTGTTCTCCACCACAAGAACCTGTGACCGGTGTTGGTCATTTGTAGTGGAATGTCTTATTGTTGCTTGTGAGTAGCCTGTTTACTATTTCTTGTAGCTTGAATAGGCATAAAGCTTTTTTACTACACTACATCAACTCAACTATGTAAAGATGTCTGTATAACCACTGAAATACCATTGGTTAATGGTCACTGTTAAGGTAAGTATCAATGTTTTTTACACGTTCAGTTCCCACTGACTCCACTGATTGCAGTTCCCCAAAGAATACATATAATAATTTGCCAACACAGGTAATACTTCATTATTCTAATGAAGTGGGCTTGGGTCCACAAAAACCTACACCACTATAAAATGAGTTAATTATTAAGGTGCCATAAGACTCATTCTGCTGAAAAAGACTAAGACAGCTATCCTGACAGAGTAAATATTTGCTCTTTCATTGCTGTGTGTTCCTTAAGGCTTAGGGACTAGACAGTTCATACCACTGCTCACCATTTATATCTGAGCTCCCAACCCACACAATCAGAATCTGTGTATGGCAGTACATTTTGGCTTCTCACAATTCTGAAAAAGCAGAAAACCTGAGGCATTGGAAGGGAGAAGAGAGAAAGAAATCCTAACCAAGTTTACAGGTCTTCCCACATCTTGTTGTGATTGGAGCGGAGGATCTAACCTGCATAGTAATCTGTCTCTTCTCATCTCACCCAGAAGAATTTCACACTAGATGAATTACTACACAGTTTAGTTATATGTACATAAACATATATTTCACAACATGTATCTCTCAGCAAAAAGGTGCAACTACCTATTCCATACATGTGTGGTTCAGATACCTATCCATTTGTTATGCATTAAAAGGTTCTTTACAGGTTGCCTACATGGAAGTAAAAACCATGTACAAAAATAGTCAAGGGTGAAGTAACACTTGGACCCATTCCTTTCCCAAATATACAGCAAACTCAGATTTACATTTATATTCATATTCTTCAGAAATCAACTTCTGTTCATGCCATCCAGTGCTCAAAGCAGATGGATTCTCAGTTCCTGATGTGCTATTTCCACTGTGGTACTGTGCAGAAAAATTCTGTATTTCAGCTATTATTTCCTCCCCACTCCTCCATTCACAGACAGATTGGTTTCCTTTAATGTGCAATACGAAATGTTGACAGAAGCAGAAAGGCCTGGAACCTTGTTCTTCTCAAATGATTTCCCCCCCTTTCAAATGTCCAGGGGACAGCAGAAGGCAGGGAAATCTGGCAAGCAGGCAAGAGAACCTACCTGGATGTTTTTTTCACAGTCTGTTTGCTGGTGAAGGGAGAGCTCACTTTCTAGAACAAATTTCTTCCCACACTTGTCGCAGATCTGCATGCGCCTATGAGTGACGTTCATGTGCTTCTCCAGATACCAGCGTGTGTTAAACACCCTGGGACACTTCTCACAGGTCAAAGTCTCCTTTTCTTCACACTTTGATTTCTGCACAGGTGCCTTGGGCTCCTTTGCAGCTTTCTTCTTACGCTTGGGGGGCTCAACGCTCTTTCTACGGCCCCTTGTAGTTCTGGAAGTAGGGGAAGTTGTGGCGGCTGCAGCAGATGCAGCTCTCCTTGTCCTCCTTTGTGCAACACTATCTTTCTCCTCTCTTTGCTCTTTTTTCTTCTGCCTCTCATTTTCCTCCTCATCATTACTGTCTTCAGTGGCCTCTTCCTCCCCACTGTCACCCTCCTCTTCCTCACTGCTGGTCTTAAGAACAGCAGTTTCTTTGGATTGGGAGGGGACCCCCTTCTCCCCTTTTGATACATTTAATGTTTGGTTGTTAAGGTTTACCTCTACTATTATCTGCTCCCTTTTGTAAGTCACTTCATCTTCCTCCTCGTCTTCCTCCTGCAAGTCGTCAGAGTTCTCCCTGTCTTCTTTCACGGCTCGGACCTCTCCTACTGTTCTGTCCTCCCTGAAATATGGCTGCTCCTCTCTTTCATGGAGATGTGGTTTACTTGCTGTTGGGTCCACCAATACGGAGTATGGACTTCCAGACTCCCTTTTGTACACTTTGGTGGACAAGTCAAGTTCCTGGCTGGCACCATGATAGAAAGGGGGTGGCACCTGACCCCTTTCCTCTTGTGCCATCCCTGCTACATGTGTGGTGCAGTTTTTAGCCATCTGCTGGCAAGAGCTGGCTGTTTCATTCATGGGGGCTCCCGATTCATTGAGCACCTTGTATCCCAGAACACCAATGTAGTAACTCCTCTGGAACAAGATGAAACGTCGAAAATAACTAACACATGACTGCCTTTGGGAAGCAGAGCACCAAAGCATGTGTAGGTCATGGAATTCTGATTTTACAGCACGAGGAGACTGGCAGCAGTTCACAGGAAGAAAGCTGCCAATCAACAGCTGAACATTTTGTCTAGAAAAGAAGGAGAAAATTAAGTCAGTGGCTTACACATAATGGAAGAAACATAGCTTTAAAATCATTTGCTGCCTAATCTAAGCAACACACAGAATTTGCTGCACAAGTTGTTAACTATTCTCAATAATAGATTATTCATCTTATTGCCTGGAGATGGGGAGAAAAGGTTTAATTTTACTGCTGGCAAGTACATGCTTTTCATCTGATCCTCAGGGTAATGAAAGGCACAGCCAAACAATTGTTAAAAAAATGCTTCATCCAGCATAAAGATGAACACAACAAACAGTATCATGTCTAGTTATGAACACAGGCGTCTGTACTGCCATTCTCTTAATCCAATATTTAAATATCACAATCAAGACTACAATAGAATTATAAAGATGTCACACAACTAAACTTGATTAACTGAAAGGGTAAAGTGTTCCTCAATTTTATTTAAAACATTTAATCATGCAGATTCATTTCACATTTATTGAGAACTCCTGCAAACACTAGTTTAGCCTCCAAACAAATTTTGCATGAAAAAATGAACTTCTAAATTGAATCTGTAACAAGGCAATGTGGATTCTGCATCTTTGATTTCCTGATCAAAAGAAAGAACCTTCCACGTAGAACAGAACTAGGCATATCTTGAAAATATTCTACCATTACAGTTGCAAAAACCATTTTGAAAAATTGTGGGTAGTATTTAGTGAATTAGGAATGTAGGAAGCTGTCTTGCATCAGATTAGTTTAGCTGTCCATCTAGCTCCATGATCTTTGTTATGATTGGCAGCTATTCCCTAGGGCTTGTGGCCCAAGATCTTTCCCATTATCTGCTACCTGGCCTTTCTAACTGGAGGGGCCAGGGACTGAATCTGAGACCTCCTCCATGAAGAGCATGCATGCTATGTTTCAGCTAGCTGAAGTTTTAAACTATCTTTAAAGCCAGTCCCCCAACAAACATAAGGCAACACTCAAGCATGGGTAGCTGTGCTAAGTTCTCTGTCTTCCAGAAGCAGGCAGAGTTAGTGTATCAGTTCAGTTAGTCACAAAATACTCTAAACTACAACTGGAATCCAAAAACCACACTGGGTCCAGCAGCACATTTCCACTGTAAATCTAGCTATTACAGGTAGAGTTTTACCCTGCCTAAAAGAAGTAGAGCTCCAGTAATGGATCTTCCCATCTTCCTACCATCAAATATCACATTATCTGGACTGAACTGAGGCTTATGCACCGTCAGCCAACCCACCACTGGGCAGGCATGTAGTCAAGAACTGCAGTGTCACACATGGGTTTTGTGAAAGGGAGAAAGAAAACTACATTTCATCAGTGTAAGATGATGTCTAAGTGATTTTATAATTGCAATAAGGCATGTTTCACTGATATACTGGGCCAACTTGCTTTCAGCAGCCTATGCAAATACTTTAAGCTACAAATATAAATTCAATTTAGATATTATCTCTATAGATATTAAGAATACCTTTTGGCAGAGGGTGATATACTTACACCCCACAGTAACAGGCAAAGTCACTCTTCCTCTGAGTTGCAGAAATGCACCATGGAATAACTCAAACGGAAAAGGCAATAGAAACAATTTGTCCATGTACTAGAGGGGAACATTCTGGCTGGAGTATTATTTGTTTGATTTAGATCATTCCTTTCTCCCAAAATGGGATTCAACACAGCTTACAATATAATGAGTTGGCCGGAGGAAGTCTGGCTAGCACATATCTTAAATAAGTAAGTAAGTAAGTAAATAGACAGATAATTCAAAACATTTTATAGCCATTTACAAGTGGCTACATCTCTTCCCTTCAAAACAATATTAACAAGATGTTTACATGCCAAATAACTTCTATTGCTATGAAAATAAGTTAGAAACATTAAAATTCACACAGATCTGGAGGTTTTGAGGTCTTTACTTTTACTCTACATCTGGACTATACATCAGTTTGCTATGAGCCACTTAAAAAATATAGAAGGACAATGTGGGACTTATGCTTCAATCAAATTGCTGTCTCAAATACAGTAGATTCACTAAACGAACTGTTCACAAAATGGTAAGCCAATGTCTATTTAAATCTCACTGGTTTAGGCTACAGATGCATTACATTTATGCAGGACTTCTTCCTTTCTGGTAAATCATTTGCCTTTGAAAAACAATTCTGGCCACACAGAAGTTTCTATAAAGTTGCTTACACAATAAAAACTACAACTCTGAACATAAATACTAGGAAATAAGTTCCACTGAGTGCAGCGGTTTTATATCTTAGTAAGCATGCACAGGTTTGCACCACAAAACCAGGAAACACTCAAAGTAGTTTTTCCCCCTTTGCCAAGGGACTTACGTACAACTATATTTAAACTGCACCAAGTTGTTTAAGGTTTCTCTATTTTTAAACAGCATTTGGAGCCATGCAGTACAGATCATTTTTGTGAACAAATTACAGATCTTAATTACAATTAAAAAAATCTGCTTTTAATTTTATCAAACAGTTTTCCCAAGCAAATGCATTTTTACATTTTATGAATGCACCAAAGAGAGGTAGTCCTATTATATTATCAGTAAAAACATGACAGTGGGCAATATGTTCAGAGTTGCATTAAATGCTCTCTAGTATTAAGCTATTACACATTAAAGTTAAACCAATTTCAATATATCTATGTTCCATTAATGATCCATATTATCCCAAGATTTAATTATGATATGCAGCTGATAAACATTTAAATCTGATCTCAGTGAAAATGATACTTTAAAAAACAGGAAGAAAATATGGCCTGTAAAAAGCTCATAAGGAAACTATTCCTACTGATCAAATGTATCTATACTGCACAATTATAGCAATTTGAGAGATGTTTGACTTTCATGGTCCCCTTCAGTGGAATCTCAGGATTTGTAGCCTGCTGAGATACTTGTTATTCTCTTGTTAAAGAGTCCTTAACTACAGAACTAAAGCTCTCTGGCAGGGAAATCTAAGTATCTACCTAATTACAAATCCTATAACTTCATAAGCTGGGGCCATGGCAATTAAACTGATACCAAAAGCTTGAATCCCACCGGCTGGTCCCAGCTACAGCAGACCTACTGAATCAATTGCTGAATGGTAAAATACATTTGGAAAAGCAAGCTACCTCATACCAAGCCAAAGCATCGGCTTACCTAGTTCTGCAAGCATTCTCAGCTTTCTATTTCCCAGATATGTTGAGATTACAATGCCTATCACACCCCAACCAGAATGGCCATTGGTTAGTACAAACTGACTGGCAGTAGCTCCTCAAATATCCAGCAATATGAGGGATTAAATCTAAGACTTTTGACATGCAAACTGAGCTCTACCACTGAGCTAACAACTTTCTCTATTACTGGCTGGGAGATCTGTGTGCAAAGCACACAGATATTTCCCATACTGCTTGACTAGCCTACTTTTAAAAATTATACAGCACTGATATGTATCTGTTAAAAAGCTATTCTTTAATTCAGAATCATTCACTAAGGATTAGCATAGATAGTATTCTTGTACTGAAGTAACAGACCAACAGTGGGAAACACATTGCCGTTGTTGAACTGCAATTGCCAGTAGTCCATAGCCAGCATGGCCAATTGTGAGGGATCACAAGAATTTCTGTTTCACAATACCTGGAAGGGAACATGTTGACACTCCTGCTAAAGACATTTTAAAATCTTCCCTTCTATGTGATTGTGATCATACAGAGGAGGTGAGCAGAACCTATCACTGCTACATGCATTCAAGGAATGTCTGCAAAGGGCAGCCAGCTCTAGATGTGTAGTCTGACCCCATCCCCACTGCTGTGTTATAGGATCCTATGTGCTCAACATTTTCTGAATATGTGGACAGCAAGGCATATGGTAGCAGTGGAGGCAAGAAACACAACTATCTCTTCACTCGCACAACTGAGTATAAAAATCCGGGAGGATTACTACATGTAATCAATACCTTCCTGCCTATGTTGTTTTTGTCTGCCTTCAAGCCATTTCTGACTTATGGTGACCCTAAGGTAAACTTATCAAGGAGTTCTCTTGGCAAGATTTGTTCAGAGTGGGTTTCCCATTATCTTCCTAAGGCTAAGAGAGTGTGAATTACCCAAGGTCACCCAGAGGGTTTTCACGGCAGAGCGGGGAATCGAACCCCAGTCTTCAGAATCATAGCCCAACACTCAAACCACACTGGGTCTGCATATACTGGCCTCCAAAGCAAATGAATCAGCTATCTTTGGCAGCAGACAGCTTTTAACGCACACTGCCATACTACAGCTTTTAAATGTGTTTTAGTTAAAGTAGACCTATTTATACAATTGGTATTGTAGCCATTCCTCTTTATCACTATGTGCAGATCCTTTGGCCAGGATCCTACAGTTACAAGCTACCTTCTGCAACAGTCCCTTATGCTAGAGTTTTGACACTCTCTGTATTTGCCTAGGGAAGAGGCAGCAGTAGCAATGGGAAGCCAATAACTGGCTCCAAGCTACTGATTTCTTGAATGTCAGACTCCAAAGGGGGCCTTGGGGGAATTTTAGCCATTCAAGAAATAGTTCAGCGCCAAACACTTTCTCTGTCTTTTTCTTCTCTTCCTTATAGCCACATTCTTCTACATTCATACAACTATGCCAGATGACTATAGGATCTTAGCCATTTAAGTTAAGGAGATGACAGATTGTACAATCATCCACAGAATAGCTAGGCATGTAAAAATGTAAGGCAATGTTTTGAAAACCAACTGGATCTGTAAGGAAACATGATCTCAGTGGATTTCACACCTGTATACAGATCAAATGTGCCTATATTCTTACCCACAGTGTTTCCCACATATCAGACAGATGGGGTATGCATTCTTTTGCATTACAAGTAAGACTTTTTCAAGCCTAAGGATATGTCACCAACTCCAGCAGATGCAGTATATTCAGTTTTGAAATCTGTTTTCAGTAGGCAGTCATCTCTGTGGAGGATGCTTTGTGGGTGTCTTTAATTATCTGCATCACAGCAGCAGTTACTTCACAGTGCCTTATACTTTAGCAAAAGTTTTGAGAATTATTGCTAGGCTACATAATGTCAAGGACATAAAAGAGTATGAGGCAGTTGAAACTACTTTTACCTCAAGTTTTTCAATGCTTAGGAATGGGCACAGAACAACTGTTACTTCCAAATTACAAGGGTACACAACTTAGAACTCTGATGGACTCTTGTAAGTTGCAAGAAACACACACTTGCAGTAGCAACTGAAATGAATTTCACACATTTTTAAAAATCCCAAATACCTGTGAACATTGATTTTATCTGAGGACAAATTCAAACTGAAGAGGAAGCTGCACCAATAATCGCAAATACAAAGAGAAAAAATCTGAGTTACCAATAAATGAGCATGCTCAATTTAGCAAGTCAGAGGTCATGATAACGAAGGATGCTATAACATTTCCATTGAAGGTATGTCAATAAAATAAATATCATCATAAAAATGATGTGAGCCTAAATCACTACTGCTTTACCTGCAACTACCAGAACAGATTCTGCTCATCACATAATACAAAGCTGCAGCTTATATTATGTAGCAACTAAATTTTACTTCTTAGCTGTGGATATCATACTTCAATGCTGACTGATCTTTGGCTAGATTTAACTGAGTATATTCAGACATGAAGCAATCCCCTATTACAGAGTGAAATAATTATTTTTAGTAAGAATAAATTCTACTGAGATCAATTGAGTTTATTCCACAAAGCCACGGCTCAGTCCTATATACCTACTTGTAATATGCCCCACTGAACTCAGTAAGATGTACTTCCAAATAACACAGTTGGCTTCATACAGGATCCTATGTATAACTACTTGGAAGTGGAAATTAATGGGATTTACTTCCAAGTAGGAAAAGGTAACAACATTTTTAGTCAGAGATGGAGAACGTGTAATCCTCTATATGCTGGTAGACTGCAACTCCTATCATCCCTAGCCAGCAAAATCAATATGAAGGTTGATGTGAGTAGGGGTCCAAAAAGATTGAGGACTATAACTTCTCCATTCCTGCTTTTAATTTTAATACATACACATACAAAGAGAACCAATTACTCTTACTAATGTATGTGAATTACTAGTGACAACATACTCCAGCCTTCAAAATAAGCCGGTGAAAGCTACTAGCCTAGAAAAAAAGGTGATCTCTCAATTGCCATGCTAACTATGGAGGAAGAAAAGCTCTCTCTTCTGCAAACAGCCCAGAAATGCATGCTACTAACCTTTTATTCGACTATTAAAAAGAAAGTGCCCTCTGCCAAGTGGACTGGTGGAGAAAGAATGGGGCAATCCATCTTCCCTCTGCCAGGATAACATGTTTCCCTGGTGGTTACGGAGGAAGAAACACTCCTTCCTTTCTGATTGCACAAAAAAACAAGTGGACTGCAGAAGAGGGCTAGAGCGGTCCATACGTTCCCTGCCAGTCTCCTCAGTTGTGTCCATGGAATTCAGCTATTCAGCAAGTTGTTTGTACAAGCGCAGTGTATTCGTAAGAATCAAGGCAAATTACACAAGTGAGTAACATTTAACAAACCTTTTCAAAACTAGACACCATTTTTAAAAAATGTAAAAGATATTAACAAACATGATCAAGCCTTCAAAGTGGAGTAATAAATGATATTGTCTAATTCTTTTTTTTTTTAACTTTTGTGAACTAATTGTTTTAGCTTAAATTTTTTAAATTACTGTAAGCTGCCTTGAATCCCATCCTGGGAGAAAGGGAGGATATGAATTCAATGATAAAATAAAAAATAATCTTATATATAAAAACTTCGAAGGAAATTCCACCAATCAACTACAGAAAAAAATGCTATTTTAAACCTAACTTTATCTCTAGTTATTTTTCCACCCCAAGACAAAAATAATCATTTTATGAGGCTGAGAGGAAAAAAAAGAGGTAACTCAATTATCTAGTCACATTCTATTTGTTTTATAGAACCTTATAATAGCTCTACTACTTAAAAGAAATAAAACCTGCCTCAAATTAAAGCCTAGTTCTATCTACCAGACAGACTTCCCTGCTCCAGTTGGAACTCTCCTTCAGAAAGAGAGAGAAAAGAAACTTAGGAAAGAGTATGTGAGCCAAATGACTTTTTCCTGCCAAACCATGTTTGCTTTATTCTGCAAACTGGAAACAGGCCTGCTTCTTACCTCCTGCTCCTACTTCTAAATCTGTTCTATACTTACCTGTAAAATGCTGGGAAAGAAAATGCTGCAGTTTCTGCATACACACTAACAGGCCACCCCACTCCCCAAAAATTAAACAACAAAAAACCTAAGCAGACTCAGCCCTGATTAGTGCTTGGATAGGAGACCACCAATGCTGTTGTAGGCTGTATTTCAGAGAAAGGAACTGGCAAAATCACCTTTGTGTACTCCTTGATTAAGGAAATTCTTAAGGAATTCATTAGGTTGCTGTAAGTTGACAGGCAACTTGAAGGCACTCTCTCTCTCATATGCATACACTCATAAGCAAGGATACTCCACTCTGGGCGGCAAAGTATGTTTTATCTAGGTCTATATTAGAATTTATAAAACAATTCAGGAACCAAACAAGGTGGTGAATGGCTTCAGAAGTCTATGCAAACTAGTGCAACGTTAGTTCATACCCTCCATGTTACTCCTTCTCACACACAGCCAAACTAAATATTCTCAGAATAAGGAACAGACCACTCATATGTAACTTTTCTTTAGAAAATAGTCTTAAATTTTATAAACTAATAATAAGTGCCAAGATTTTGTGTTTTTTTTTTTAATTTCATAACCTGCACTTTCAGTTCTAAAGGACCCTCCATCTGGCTTACAATGAAATAAAACAAGCAAGATATGCAATTGTAAAGTCACATAAAATACACTGAAACAGCAAGTTGCAAATATAAAATATTGGGGTAGAAATGGTTTTAAATATTCTCCTTGACAGAACCACATCTGTATCAAGTTGTCTGCTGCGTAATCTCTATGCACCTATTACAGTTTCTGTACACTGCAGAGAATTCACAGACATCCAACTGTACAGACTTGTTTCATACTAGGCTTCCATTATGATTACCCAAGGCTCCCAGGAATGCCTTTATAAACTTTTTTTAATGGCATGGGTTCCCTCCGCCCAAACATTAACAATGGTCACTGGTAGAAATACTGTAAATATACGAGAACTCTTAATTTTTACACATGTGAAATACCCTAAAAATATGTCATGCATGCCACCTGGAAGGGTTCCCTTCTGTCTGAAACTGTCCCAAATTATACTGTCAAATATTTGGTCACAAAAATTATCTAAATGATTTAAGCAGACCCCTATGTACATAGCCATATAAAACCAGAACAAATAAAACAGCATTTTCTCAGTAATGCAGTTCAGATACTAGGCTAGTTGAGATGACATGATAAACCTGGATTTCTATGGATTCCTGCTTATCAATTACAACCAGTGTCTACTAGCTCACTGCTTTTAAGTGATAAGCCAGGGTTCCCACAGATTCCAAGCTTATCCTGTCATCTGAACCAGTCTTACGCTGAATGTCTAATCACCTGCTCTTGAAACAAAAACTTTTTAAATTAGATGTATGACTATTTTTTTTACATTCTTTAGTTTAATAGTTTGGGACAGTGGTTCTTAACCTGGAGTTCATGAAGCCCTTACAGGGGGTCTGTGAAGCCCTACTGCTGGATACCAACAACACAGGAAGCAACAGGGACATGGCAGCGGACTGTGTGCGCAGGTGCCAAACCTGATCCTTTGTTTGCAAATTAGGAAACAGTTTGTGCATGCACACACACCAGCTGTCATGTCCTTTTTGTCAGAGATGCAGCAGCAGGGGGTATGGGTGCTGAAGGACACGGCACACATGCCCAAATTGTCCCCTCATTTGCACATGAAGGGGCAGTTTCAGCACCCACACCCTTCCCCCGCTGCCACGTCCCTGATGAAAAGGGACACTGCGAGGATTTGAATCCTAGCCTCTGGAAGTCTTTAATAAATAAATATTTGAATATTTAAATAAATAAATATTTGAATATTCAAATCTAAATTTAAATATTAAAATCCTGAGTTAAGTTTTGGGGGTCCCCAGCAACAAATTATATTTACACGTAAATAAAAAATTAAGAACCACTGGTTTAAGACTCTAATTTCTATTCACACTATGTAGATGATATGCCATAATAATTCAAAACAGAGATGGACAACTGTTGGAGGACAGGGGCCATATTGGCCTTCAAGGTTATCTTGAAAGGTAGTATCCTCTCACTGCACACACGCTCCCCATAAAAATTTAAAAATTTCACCCTAAATCCCTCCTAGAGGGTGTGAGTTCAAATTCCTTCATCTTCTCTTTGGTGCTCTGTGCTCATTTTAGGGCCTGAAGAAGCCTTTTTACTGACAAGAAGTGATCCAGAAGGGGCACAGAGAGGAAGTTCAGGTGAGCTGTCTAAAATATGGTTTAAATCTGCTGTCCATACAGAAGCCACTGAGCTTTAATTTCTTAAAAACAGTAAAGGTTCAACAAAATTTCCACTGATCTAACATGCTGAGTTGCAACTAATTTCACAGAGGTTCATAGACCACAACGATATTTTACTAGATCATCTGCCCTCAAACACCATAGTATAATTTGTAATATACGAGTATCTTGACAAAAAAATCTATTTTTTCAATTTAAAAAAGTCTGTTTGTTCACCTGAAAGAAATTATGACCATAATTAAGCAACAGATTGTTTATAAGCAGAATTCCTATTTATCTACTGCTACATCATTTTTCCTGGCTACACAATGCCAATTCAACTAATATTATATATATATTTTTGGGGAAAAAATTACTGCTTTGCTCTTTCTTGAAATGGAAGCGCTCATTTGAACACTCACTGCATTCTGTCTGATGTGTACTTATTTGGAAGTAAGTCCTATCAAAAAGTGCTGGACTTGCTTCCAACTAAGGATACACAGGACTTAGGTAGAAATACAAACTACCGGTAACAACAATATTTTGTTGGACAGGAAATATGTCCACACTGTTCGGTGAAATCCGTTCCACAAACATCTATCTATAGCTGAACAAATGACAAAGCTCTGGTCATCGCAGGGCATAAAATAAGAACAACATATGAGATCTGAGGATGATGCCCATAGTGTACAGAATAGCATCTCCTTGACATTAGCACCTACAGAAATATCAAAGCCTAGGAAAAAACACACAGAAAAACACTATATCTAAGATAAGGTATTAATATTTTACTCCTGCAAACTTTTATGTAAGTCTGTGCCTGATATCAGATCACTGCAATCCCGTATTTTAATTTTCTCAGATCTTTTCAAGGAAATGAGTGCTTTACGATAGCCTGACATTACAGGGGACTAGAAGAGCCAAGGTAATTATCTCTGTTTTACTAACGGTGATTTTTTTTTGTTTTTATTAATTTTTTTATCTGCTCCTAATAACTATTTGTTTAATTTGACAAAACTAAATTTGTTCCTTACAGTTCAGCTGTTCCTTGTAGTATCATTTGTAACAACAAAAAGTAAATTCAACTTGTAATTACTACTTGAATAAACTGTAAATATACCAAAATGATACCTTTATCAAAAACCAATTTATGCATAACACATTTCATGCCCCTAAAGTAACAAAGTGACTTTCAATTTCTAAAGGGTACTAATATCACATTTTTCAATTTTTTAAAAAAATCTGTTTTCTTCTGAAAAATATGACAAAAAGTGTTCTTTCCCATGGCCTCAAAGTTTCTGGAAACATTATATCTCAAATGTTGCTTGCCATGACTTGAAACTAGCAGGAAGCCAGAAGTAGTAGGTAATATATGATTTTATTGTGTAATTTTATATGACAAATCTTTCCCAAGCATTCTTTTTGAGAAACAAAAAGGAGCTGCTTATCCAGTCTGATAGATCACTACAATTCAGTTGTATGAGACTGCATATAATGTAGTAGAAAATTGAATTTAATCTTCTTTAAAATCATCACTTTTTTATCAAAGCTTGTAAGTTTGTTTGTTGGAGGAGAGAATAAAGGAGAAGGAAACAGGAATGTGCATCTTTCCGAATGCATGTGCACACATGTAAGATGGGAGTGCTGGGAGAGAAGAGGTGGTGCAAAGGCAAGAGAATTGTCTTTGGCTATCCTCCCACTGCAATTTCTCGTTGGTCTCACATTTATTCTCTAAATAACAAGAGCAATGGAAATCTCGTTAACCTATAGTTTTATGTCTGCTGAATCTAAGCTGCAAATTGGAATTTAGAGAATAAGGAATAAGAAAAATCTGGGAAATGCACTTCTACCTCATTTGCTGTTGTACGTGCTTTTAATACTTTACCTGAACCTGTACCCTGAGTGTCTTAACTAAAGCTATGAAGTTCTGCTCTAGTGGTTCCCTGCATTAGAACCACAGGATGCAATACAAAGCAGTTGAAATCAATAAAACATATGCACATCTGAGTATTTCAACTTCTACAAGCCTATATCTCAATTTAACAGAAGAGGAGTTCATAACAATGCCGCATGCCTTAATTTCATCTGTGAATCTGCAAAATTTGGGATAAAACTGGGTACAAATAATCAAGTTTGCCTAAACAAAGAAGACTGTGAAATGGGCAGGCCACTCACAAATCAATGTGCACCACCATTCAGTTCTTGCAAGCATCACATGTATAGTGTTGCTAGCCTTGAAATAATGGACGCCCTTTGAGGGGAGCAAGAAGTATTCTTTGTATCCCCTTTTCAACCACTAGCATTTTATGCAATCCACGAATCTCAACAGAAACTCAAATGAAGTGCAAAACAATGCTGCAATAGATTAAACAGAAACATTATCTCAAAGCATAATCACTACAGTCTCAATATAGGCACTGCCAAAACACTCCCAAGGATGAAAGCTGCTCACAATCCTATCCCAAACAATCCCAGGCACACACTGCAGTATGTGTTATTCTTCAAGTGCCTATGGAGATTGTTTGGACACCTAATAATATGAAATGGCCTACAAACTCCAAGCATTTGTACCAGTCCAAAAGACGAGATACCGGAGCACTTTCTCGATTGGGCAGCAACACAGAATATTATTTAATCCTACTTCTAATTCCCCCAGGTTGCAGGATACAATTGTCATGTCTCCAAAGTACTCCAACTTCATTCTTTCAGATGCATGCTTCCATACCATGCATTCTTTGTAAAAAGTGATCCAGGAAACAAAGATGATCCTCTAAGAGACAATGCACCCCACCCCTTTAAGTTTCACACAAATGCATCCTTTTTTTCTCTTTCTAATGTAAACTGAAGTAACGAATGCTACTCACTGCTTATTCTAAACTCTTCTCTGACACAATGCATTAGGGAACAAGGGGACACAGAGATAGCAGCTGAAAGATCAGATGCCTGCACAATTTGCTGCTGGTTCTGAAGTAAGAAGAGACTATACTTGCTTTTCTAACACATTAAATACAAACTCAAAGCACAAACGAACTGCTGTTCCACAGCTACAACTGCTCTTGAAATTCTTCACCTTTTCTCATTTCTCCAGAGCACAGTAGAGACAGCACCACTGTGGCACCAGCACTAATACACACAGTGGATTTGTAGTTCACATAAACAGCTTCCCTTAGTAACAGAAACATTACTCACAAATCCACTAACCTGAATGTATACTTTGCTCTCTCACCTGTTACCACTTCTGCAGACAGTGAGTATTTCATTTTCTAGTAATACTGGATTTTGACCTTTGCAAACTTTAGTTCTACCCTCCCCAACTTCTTCTGTTACCCAATTTGTCCCAATGCTACCTAGACATTCTGACAAAGAATCTAAATCACAGTTGCATTTTTATCTCATCAGGCATAAGCATTGAGCTGAGAGGGGGGAAAAGGCAGTGTGGCTATGCTCAACTGAGCTGAAGTGTTGTGCACTCTTGCCTACAGAACTCCTCCAACAGTTTTTATTCTGCCCCTTCTGTATATTGTTGCTAGCTACTATCAACCACAAGCTACAGACCCTTAATGCACATATCCCATAACTTATGCAGATAGATCTTTTCTTCTCAAACATCATCCACAACCCATCAGGTTCCAAACACTCCTTGCAGAATATTTTCAAATCATGCTTGAAATAAAAGCTTCCCACTAGGAAAGAGAAGTTTTAAAAAATGACATGCAGAATTGTTTTCTTAAAAAAATTTCTTGAAGTAACTGTACACAGATATGCCATCCAAGGGAATACAGAAAGGCCATCACTTATGAAAACCCATGCCATTATTTATCCAGTTCAAACTTCCAGCTACAATACTTTGGAAATAAGCCTGTTCATAAGCTTAGACAAATACAGGATATTTGCAGAAATGGGGACAGTTGATCATTTTAGTTGATCATATGACATACATATTTCTTTCAGCCCTGACCCTAACTACAGCCAAGTATGGATACGTTTCAATCACTACTGGTTTATACTGCAATATAATGCACATCTACCCATAAATTCTACTGAACTCAATGGAGTTTACTTCTGAGTAGATAGATATAGGAACCGACTGTCTGTGGCATGAAAAAAATGGGGTGTTGTACATACCGAAAATAATTCTTCTGCTTAAACATTAAAAAAGACAATATTTCTATACTTTGGATCATTTCTCAGAGATAAGCATACGAAACAATTCTACCTCACGGGATTCCGAAAATTTACAGGTACAAGAGAATATAACAATGCTCTCCATATAACACTGAGAACGTCTCATATCCTACAACTTTTCCAACCAGTTTTAACTTTATAAAAAAACACACAAAAACAAGCAGATGTCAAACCAAAAGATCTTCTCTATGACAGGGAGGGCAGCTTGTGGCCCTCTGGATGGGACTGCAACCCCTATCAGCTTTTGACAGCGTAGCCCAAGGTGAAGGATAACTTGAGTGACAGCTCAAAACATCTGGACGACCACCAGCTGTCCATTGTTGCTTATGCATAACCACTCCTCCCTCCAAACATCGTCTCTCAACTCTACCTAACTCTCTCATGCAGGCACACTTTTGATCTTCCGCTCCTGGAACAAACGAGTCCACAACCGTCCCCGTCGGGACTGCACGCTCTCTTCTCTCCACGCAGCCTGGCACGGCGATGACAAATGTTGCCCACACAGGATCTGTCTCAAATCTGCCACACAGTTACGCCCTCCGGCCTGGAGCACTGCTAACTTTCTCCCGTACGCAGCCACCTGAGGAGAACCTGGTGGCACTCTGCACACGCTCGGGTGGACTCCTGCCCATTCCGCTCCAAGGCAGCTAACTGGCAATTCATGGGGAAAGGCTGAGACAGTGTTTGCAAAACACGCAACACAGACCCTGGGGTTTAGACAGACGAAGCCCTGCCCGGCCTTTGGCCACCTGAGCCCTTTCCCCGCGCACAGACTCACCCAGGCCGGGACCCTCCTGTGCCGCCACCGCCGCCGTCGCTCCATCGCCGCCGCTCCGTCACCGACGCCGCCTCCTCCGCCGCCACCGCCGCCACCGCCGCCGCCGCGGTCCATGCCTACCCGAGGTAGGGGAGGGGGAAGGCGGAGGGCAGCCGGGGCCCTCCTCCCTTCCTGCCCTCCCCTCGCCCGAGCCCCTTCTTCGCCGCCGCCGCCGCCGCTGCCTGTTCCTCAAGACCAGGCCTTGGCCCCTCAGCCGCTGCCTCCACCGCGCTTCTCTCTACCGCTCACCCTCCCGCCGCCGCAGCGCTACGTGGCCGCGGCCGCAGCCAACCAAGTCTGTCAGACAGTCAACCTCGCGATTATACCGCGCCTGGCCGCCCCCCTCCTCCTGCTCTTTTCCTTAAGCGTCGCTCGCTGGCTCGTCGTAAGGAACACGACGAATGCGCTTGCGTAGGGGTCCTCGCGCGAGAGCGCGCGGCTTTTCCCTGCTTTCCTTTTTCCAGGGAACGCGCTCGCGCTCTCCCTCTCTCTCTTTTTTTCCCCTCTTCCCCCTCCCCGCTCCGTTTCCTGCGCGCGCATCGGCGCGAGGCCCAACGTGAGCGCCAGTGACGACGTCTTGCCAACCAACCGCCTTCTTCGCCTCTCGACTCTCAACTCCTACCCTCCCCCCCCCACACACACCGTAGACGAAAAGGCGCGTTGGCGTGAGAATAGGAAAAAGAGGTTGGTGGCTGGCCTGGCGCGTGCGTGGTACAAATTAACGTCGCTGGGCTCGCGCGCAGCTAACTTCTTAGCCTCAGGTGAGAGAAGTGAAAGGAAAATGGAGGGGGGGTTCGGGGAGCGGAGAAGGGAAACGACACAAAAAGTGCAGGAGGAGACCGCGTACGCGTCTGGGCTGTGGAGAGCAGCTGAGGGGCTTCCCCTGACGCAGAATAGCGCTTAATGTCACTATTCGCTATGTGCGGATGAGAAACGTAATTTTTACTAAGTACCTTCTTGTTGTTGTTTTGCTTCATGCACGTATTAAAATAGACTTGTTCAGTTCCTACAATAAACCATTGTTCTTTTTTCAAAAAATTATTTGTATTATTTATTATTATTGTTTAAATTATTTTTGTTATTAAATTATTTTATTTTATTATTATTTAAATCATTTTCTCATTTTTTATTGATAGTGAGTTGATACAGTAAACTACTGTTCTGTGGAATGTTTTGGTAAACCTGCCCGACCCCCGCTAAA
The DNA here is from genome assembly GCA_948474755.1 of Ctenosaura bakeri. Lineage (NCBI taxonomy): Eukaryota > Metazoa > Chordata > Lepidosauria > Squamata > Iguanidae > Ctenosaura > Ctenosaura bakeri. Next base: position 180,464 of record CAOLHI010002967.1, read on the forward strand.
GGTATGGGACTACACAGAGCCTCTTGGAAGCGAATTGTTTGGGAGTATTAGATTTTGAGTAAGGTGGACAAAGGTTTTGATTTGCTGTTATGGATATATGGGGAAGTGCTTGCTTCCAGTAGTGTCAATAGCACTTGCCTAATAATGTACGAATATTTATTACATCCGAAAACCTCAACGTAGTAATATAGCAACTGCAAGCATACAATCATGCATGAAACCCATGCCTAAAATCAAAGTAGTGTTTATATTGTCAGTGACGTGGATGGTAGACAGAATTGTGCCAGAAAGACTTCTAAAACGTTTATTTTCTTTTTTAAAAATGTACCATCTCTTTTCAGCCAAAAATTAAAACTCTTCCAGAGTAGCCATTATTTTTATTATTATTTCTTTATTTATACCCCACTTTTCTCCTCGAAAGGACCCAAAGCAGCATACAATAATTTAAAAAGAAAACATAGTTAAAACTAAACTAAAAAATTGATAAGTATAGAAACCATCCCTGAAGATAAGAATTGTTGGAGTATGTATTTCACATAATGGCCTTTGTACTACCTGCTCAGCTCCAAACAACTGCAGAGCAGACAGTTACAATCAGAATATAACAACACAGTAAGCATGACGCAGAAGTTTAACAATTGGTGGTATATGCAAGAGACAAAACACCAAACAAGACATAGCTATCTGAGGGTTAGCAAGCATCGCAGAGCTCAGAGTCAAGCAACTTTAAAAAATAACGTTCAGAAGAAATGTAAACAAAGGAAATTTTGCTGTATGAGAAGAATGCTTTACTGAGAATCACTGGATGAGCAGTGTATCCCTTGCCCTGCTCTCCATTTTCCTCATATTCCAACTTAGCTACTTCCTGCATTATTTCTTTGTGGAAGCATAAGTAGTGGCTGAATATAAAAAGATTTATTGTACAGAATCCATACTGTTGTGAAGTACCACAAGTGTAGTGAGATCCCCTAGGTTTATTTTTCTCTTTCATCACTTGGGTGAGGTAGCAAAGATGTTGAATTTCCATCTGGAAGCAGTAGTGGACTAGTTGTGCTGGTAGCAAGAATGGGTCAGATACTAGAAGGAGCTGGTACCAGGTGATTTTTGCTAGAAATCATAGCCTTTGATCTCAGGCTTCCATCTTACACCAAATGCTTTTCAGAATCTATCTTATCAAAATCTAGAAATCCGTGCTTCCCTGTTACCGGTATACAGAAAGCACACAGCTTTGCTTTTCCTTTCTCCTCAAGAATCCAAGAGAGCTGTTGAACTCTTGGAATAGCTGGCTATATGTAATAAATGGATAAATGAAGATGAAACTTAATCCAGGAAAAATTGAGGTTTGTGGGTTGGGAATTCAGCTGGTGTGACCATCCTAGATAGGGTTGTGTTCCTGTTGTGCGGCTTAGAGATATTCCTGAAGCTGTCACTGTCTAGGGGTAATGGTAATGGCAAATATTGTTTGCTACATGCTCTGACTTGGATGATGGTGGAAATAGTCTCTGAAGCAGCTCAGACATGTCAGCGTTAAGGTTGTCTACCGAACAGAGTAGTTTCAAAGACAGATTTCTGCTATCTCTGAGCAAGAATTCATCAAGAGGTCATGCTGATATATTTTGTGGCTTGAATAGGGATGGATTTTTAAAAATCACACATTGGGCTAAACCAGCTCATCTGTGCAAAGACGTCTGGGCTGCTACTACCCAGCTAGTGTTTATTAATGGCTGTTGTTAAGATAGTTACATGTGATTCTGTGACCACTGTTTGTGATCTCTGTTTCCATTTTCTTGGGCCATTGATTACAATTTCTCCTTCCAAGCATATGTATGACAGTCAATACATTTGATGAACTGCAGTGTGGCATGAAGGACATTGACACAGAGCTTATGGATAAAGTAAAAAAAAATAGATTTGCACTATGAAGCTTGACTGGAAGCCAGAAGAACTCTGGACTGAAGCCTGGCAAATTCCAGGGATAAATGCAAAAAGACATTATCTGCAGCCAAAAAGAAAAAGGAGCCTCAATGGATGACAGATGAAACTCTTCAAGCAGTTAAGACTGGAAATGCTCAGTATACATTCCAGTCTCCAAGAAAGGGGGCACCAGGAATTTCAGTAGCCACAGGATCGTTTCATTAATCTTCCATGCAAGCAAAGTGATGATCAACACTGTACAACAAAGACTTTTACCAGGTATAGGGTGAGAAATGGCAGATGTGCAAGCTGGGTTCAGGAAAAGAAGAGACATTAGGAATCATATTGCGAATGTACAGTGAATAATGGAGCTCACCAAAGAATTTCAAAAGAAAATAAGCCTGTGCTTTATAGGAGAGCCTTTGATTTTGTAGGTTATAAGAATCTCTGGATTGCTCTTAAAAAATTGGGTATGCCACAGCATTTGATTGTCCTGATGTGTGAACTGTACTTAGGACAAGAGACTACCATCAAGACAGAATATGGAGAAATGAAATGATTTCCAGTTATCAAGGGGGTTAGGCAAAGCTGCATTTTATCACTCTTGTCTGTTTAACTTGTATGCTGAACGTATCATATGTAAAATATGTAAAACAAGATTAGGCTTGGAGGAAGGAGATGTGAAAATTGGAGGAAGGAACATCCCCAATTTAAGATACCCAGGGACTTCAACTTCCAGCAGGTAGATGCTCCCAGTTGCAGCTCTGCAGCAAGAAGAGCTTTCATGGCAAAAGTGCCAGCCAGAAGGATCTCTGGCTGGAGACCCCCCCCCAATTAAAGGGGGGGTCAAGGATCACACATCAGGGTCTGGAATTCTCATTACTTACATTTACTTTTGAGTGTTATGAGTGGGAAGGACTGGGGAGTGAAACCTTTTGCCCTTGCCATGAAATGCAGCTGGCTGGATCTGAGGATCTGGTAGCCCTATACAGGCAAATTGCTTTTTAAAAAAACCCTCTGAAATAAACCTTTGAAGTTATGAAAGTGAAGAATTCTTATTAAAGTGGAAGAAGAGAGCCTCTTCAGCCACCTTCTTTCTGCAATCAAGAGCTGAGTATGTTTACCCCACAAGATCAGGAAAAATAAATTTAAAAACCAGGATGACATTTTTAAGGCTCTAAGTACATGTGTCTTGTGAATTTCTTTCTGCTACATTTTAATTTCTAATTCATATTCTCATGTTTTCCTTGTTGTTTTTTCTTCTCTCTTATGAGTTTAGGGAATTTTGGCATTTTTTTAAATAAATTATTAATAAAGATATATTTTTAAAAAGCAGTTTATGATATGCAGATGACACCATAGTACTGGCAGAAAATAGCAAAGACTTGGAAAGATTACTGAAGAAAGTCAAGGAAGAAAACGTGCAAGCAGGTCTACAGTTGAACATTAAGAAAACAAAAATAATGACCACAGATGATTTGCATGACTTTAACGCAGGCTATGAAAACATTGAAGTAATTCAAGAGTTCCATACTTTGGTTCAGGCATTGATCAGAACAGAGACTACATTCAAGAAATCAGAAGAAGACTAGGACTTGGAAGGGCAGAAATGAAAGAACTAGGCAAAATCCTCAAATATAAAGATATGCAGTTCTTCCTCCATGTTCGCAGGTTTGAGACTTGTGGTTTGATTATTCGTGGGTGGCTTGCCTCCCCCATTCCCCTCCTCCCATTCCCTAATGCAGGGAGAAGATCTTGTCCCCTGCGCTTCCCCCACCAGCTATGCTCCCTGGCACTGCCAGAGGGATTGCGCTGGTTAGGTGGCAGAACAAACTGGTGAGAAAGTGAAGTTGGGGGGGGCATCTCCTCCACGCAGCTCTCCTTCCATGCAGCTGAGGGCTCCATTGTGCCCGGGGCGGATGGCAGAGGGAAGTGGGGAGAGCAATCTCACCCTCCCTACTTTCCTCCTGGCACGCCGCTGGCATGATCGCCCCAGGAGCAGGTGGGAGAAGGATGTGGGGAGCACAATCTTGCACTCTGCTCCCTGGCACTGCCAGAGGGATTGCGCTGGTTAGGTGGCAGAACAAAGAGGGGAGGACAATCTCTCCCTCCCTGCTTTCCTCCTGGCACACCACCCACATGATCGCCCCAGGGGCAGGTGAGAAAAGAATGTGGAGAGCATGATCTTGCACTCTCTGCTCTTCTACTGCCTGCTGCTGGCACGATCCTGCAGGGGGCAGGTGGGGGAAAGATGAGGGGAGTGCGATTTTTCTCTCCCTGCTCTGCTCCCTGCCCGCCACTGTCACCATTGTCTGGGTGGGTGGGTGAAGGATGTGGAGAGGGCAGTCTTGTTCCTGGTGCTCTCCTAGGCAGGGGGCCCAGGGAAGGGGGGTGTGCTCACTTGGGGGGAAATATTCACTTTCTTTTTTTTTAACTTTTGCAAGGGTTCTCTGCACTTATCCCCTGCGAATGTGGAGGGCCTACTGTATTGCTGATTACTAAAGTTAGGATTGTCCATGCCATTGTACTTCTGCTTTCTATGTATGGTTGTAAAAGCTGGACATGAAGAAAGCTGTTGGCAAGAAAATCATCTCATTTGAAATATGCTAGAAAAGAGTCCTGTGGATGCCATGAACTGTTAAAAAAGACAAACAGATGGGTCCTAGAGCAAATCAAACCTGAACTCTCACTAGAAGCCAAAATGACCAAACAGACTATCATACTGTGGACATATCATGAGAAGACATGACTCACTAGAGAAGGCTAATGCTTGGTAAAGAAGAAGAGAGTAGGAAAAGAGAAAGACTACGTTACAGATGGATAGACTCAATGAGTCTGCAAGACCTGAGTGAGCAAGGTTGTTGAGTTGGAGTGATCTGGAGATCTGTCCTTCATAGGGTCACTATAAGTCAAAGTTAACTTGGTGGCAGTTAACAAGCCTATTAATTGTTTAAAAAAAAAAAGATTTGTAGTCTGTGAGATGCCACAAGATTCTTTGTTGGTCTTACTGCAACAGACTCACAAGGCAAACCCACCCACCTCCCAAATAAATATATATGGTTTCCTTTTTGAGATCATTCTTCAGGTCCTCTCACTGCTGCAGAAAGGCCCAGGAGCTGCAGACTGTCCATCTGGTCTGAAAGGGGTCCTCCATTTCATGAACAAAGATCTATTGCAACTTAATCCTTTTTGCCAGGTGGCTCACTTCCAATCAGAAAATGTAGCCACATAGAGTTGGAAGGGGCCATATGGAGTATTATGCGCAACCTGCTACTCAGAGCAGGATCTCAAGCTAGAGCATCTTCAGCAGGTAGCTGTCAGAAGAGCAGCAACTGAAGGAACAGCAGTAAGAACACACAGACAACTCCCTCCACTTGTCACCTCTGCTTTGGAGAGCCAAGCACAGCAAACCAACCAGTTGTTCCCAGGAAGTATATTCCAGCCCCAGTTACAAAATCATGGCTCAAGTGGGTACATATGAGAACAGTGCCAAACCTTGAAAGAGCAGCCATTGGAACACACCTATCTTTTGCTGCTACCAGTACTTTTTCTTATTACATTGTGATACCTTTTTATCGTAAAGTATCTGGGAGGCCTACTGTTGGTAGAGATGGAAAATTTCTAGAAATTTTGAAAACAAGACAAAAAGCTGCCGCCGCCTCCTTTTTTTTTTTTTTGGTCATCTCTGGTGGTGACTAGCAGTTGGATGTAGGCTACAGATCACCACTTCAGTACAGGAAGAAGTTGAGGTTTTTTTAAAAAATAAATTGTGGGAGACAGTGTGGTGTTTTCTCTTCCAGAGGGGTCCAGATGAATCTCTTAATATGTTAAAAGCCAATCTGAATGGGGAAGTTTGGAAGCTGTGCTCTGCCCCGATATGCCTAATGGTGACCTGAAATGCTTCTTCAAGATCACTGACTGGGACATTAGGAAGAAACAGAGCTAGCTTACATGGTCCCACCAGTGTCCCCTCTTTAATTCAATTAATACATTTGGTTCCTCTGAACATTTTCATGTTATTTATAAATCAATTTCCACACTGATAGTCTGACAGAAATGCACACGCAGTTTTGTCAAAAGACTTGCTTGGGTACTGTGCCTAGGAAAAATTATTCACAGTAATCACCAGAAATACTTTGGTGTGGAAGGTGTGGAAATCACTTGCTTGTTCGTTTGCAAATGAGCAATCCTGGCCAGAACATTTCCCCTGCCTTTTTCATAATAGCTCTTTGAACTACCTTATTTACTTTGCAAGTCTAGACTCTTTAGTCATATGAGGAACCATAGAAAACAAATGTTTTGGCATATATGAGCTGCAACTGCAAGCCTGTGCAGAGGAGTAAGCCCTACTGAACTCAACAAGACTTACTTATAAGTAGGTATCTTCAAAGGAAATGCACCTGACCGTGGGAGCCTGGTTGAGTGTTTGTAATTAAATGTAGCATCCCAAATTGATTCACCTTTTGGAAGTTAATTGGGCCAGTGCATCAAAGGAAACTTTCCCAGGGAACAAAGCTTTTCTTGGGAGGAAACATACCCACAGACTAAGAGTCCTTTGCCACCCAACATGTTGTGCCAGGATTCTCTGTTCTCAGCCAGGATGGGTATGATGGGTTACAGTCCACATCTTCAAGTTGGAGAGGTTGTTCTTTTGAAGGGGTCCAGATGTTGGACTGCAATGCCCAGCAGCCCTAACCAGCATAACGAATGGAGAGGAACGCTAGGAGTTGCTGACTATCCAGAGGAGGACAACCAACATAGTAAAGGAGCAAGGAACCAAGCCCAGTGAGAAACTGTTGAGGGAAATGAGTAAATTTAGCTTGGAGAAGAAAAGATTGACAAGTGGTAGAATAACCATCTTTAACTATCTAAAGAGATGTTAATTGGAATATGGGTTAACTTTGTTTCCTGTTACTTGATGGGGCCAAACCAACTGATTCAAATTATGAGATTCAGACCAAAAATTGGGAAGAATTATCCAATAGTACAAGACATTCAGCAGTGGAATATACTAGCTCAGAAGGTAGTGGACTCATCTTCATTGGGAGTTTTAAAACAGAAGTTAGGTAGCCGCCCATCATATTCCTGTGGTGTGAGGGAGCTGAGCTCTTAGGGTCCCTTCCAACTTTGTGGGTCTTGGCATTTCAACTACAAGGAGCAGTGGGCAGCAGATATAAAATACAGTGAGGCAAAACACAAAAGCAATTTTTGTGCGAATGGAGAACTCTGTAGAAGAATGTCCCCTAATCCCCTCAAATGATTGTTTGAACAGCTTTGTAGGCAGTGTATATGTTCAGTCTGTCAATATTATGACAAGACTACGACTAAGTGGCTAAAATCCTGACCTCAGAGGTGACAGAAAACTAGTCATGGGGAATAGAAGTGATGGAAGAACAGAGTGTCCAACCTCTGCGAGGCAGGTTTGACCCAAGATGTTTTGCAGTCCTCAGTGGTGGATAAAGCAAGCCTTTTCACATTTTACACATGCATACTGAATCGGGTAGTTATGGGTAGGATCAAACTCTGGAACTCCTTTTCTGGAGAAGCTAGGTTAGCTCCCTCTTTGTTGCTGTTTTGTTGACAGGTGAAGGCGTTTCTTTTTTGTTTTTAGAATCCAATCAGGTTTCTAGGAACTGATAACAAGAAAAGGTCTTTCTAGTTAGTTCTACTACTTTATTTTTTGCTTTTAAGTGATCATTTTAAATGATTTTAATGATGTTGACAATTTAATAAGTACTATTTTAACCGTAATTTCTTGTATGTTTTTAGCCACATATGGGCTTTTTTGTAATTCCCTCTATTTTGTAAGCCATTCTGAGTTCCAGGTTCGGGAGAAAATGAGGTTTATGTAAAGCAATGGATGGGTGGATGGATGAGGTCAGTAAGAGCTAGCATAAACTGGAATGCCCCTTTCCCATAATGCTCACGCGTGTTTGCTTTTAAGAGGTTTCATCTGAACAGCTGAACAATTCTGGGGTACACTGGATAGCACTTTCCCATCAGTAGTGTTAGTGCAAGAACTATCAGCCTGTTTCAGACTTGGGAGATAGCAGCCCTTCAGGTGTTGCTGGAGTGCAATTCCCATTAGCCCTAGCCCCAGCACATCTGAAAGTCAGGAATGCTGGAAGTTATGGTGCAACAATACATCAAGAAGCGCTCTCTCTGTCTGTGTTTTTTTTTTGGGAGGAGGGAAGCTGACACTCTTGAGTGGTGCCAAGTGACTGGATATTTTCCCTGCTCATTTCACTTTGCTACAGTACCATGACCATTGCTTAAAGCTGCCATTGTGTTTGAAGTACCTCCTCATCAGGACCAAGAAATGTGGGTGGGAATGATGTGGCTTTCCAGATGTCTCAGGATTCCTCACTATTGGCTATGCTGCCTAGGGCTGCTGAGAGATGGATTCCAACAACATATGAAGAGCCACATGATTCCCACTACCTTGCTTTCGTAGAAGAGGGATTTGAATGGGAGACATGTTGCTCACGGGTTCCTCAAACATGGAGCTGGATCTAGAGCTGTGATGTGTGCAGAATGCCCAAAGGGCAACTCTCATTCCTGTTCTCATAAGGCTATTTCAGTTGTCGACAGTTCCCCCCCCTCCCCATACTTTGATCTTAGCTTTGACATGAAAGGGTGTGTCACCTAGGTAGAGAAAGAGAGGAAAGAGCATAACAAACCCACACCTGTCCTTGTACCTTAACCATTCGCCAATCCACAGAACAACACGCCTGCTTCTTAGTTGCAGATCTTATCAATCCTGTGCAATTTCCCTGTTGGCTCTCAGGGCTGCAGATTTCTCATTCACCTTCTTCAAAGATTCTTCCTGGCCCCTGAATCTTTCTCATGCCTTTTCTCCTCAGGCATTCTGGCTTAATCCCAACAGATATTCTACCTTTTATATCATCCCTGTGGTTTCAGTTGGCAGCCCCAGTGAGTTCCAGTTCTTGTCCTGAGCAACCATGTGCGTTTGTCTGCCAAGCAAGAATTATCCAGTTCCAACACAGATGGGGTGTTGGTGAGAATTCCTTTACCTGTAAATGCAGATGTTGGGATACAGTTCAGTTTGTGTTTTGGCTGCAGGGGCAGAGTTTCTGACTCTTTCCAACCAAATATGGATCTGTTATCCTTTCTTCTACAGCAGCAGTTCTCAATTCTTGAGCCTCTAGACATTTTGAACTTCATCTCCAGAAACCCCAGCCAGCATAGTCAGTGGTCAGAGATTCTGGGAATTGAAGTCTGCACAACATCTGACAGGAAAAGAGGGTGAACCCTTGTGAATACAGTGTACCCTCTGTATCTGTGGGCGTTCCATTCCAGGACCCCCAGCAAATGGGGAAAAAATGTGAATGCTCGTGTCCCATATAATTAAATGGTGGTGACATGCACACAGGTATTTCACCACATTAACATGCACATTGCTGCCATTTTAGGTATAGGATGTGATGCTGCATAATTGCTTAAATTCACAGATCTGGAAGTCACTTACGTGGTTGCTGTATATATTCCACTTAACATGCAGTCACCAGATAGGACAGTATGGTGCTCTGAAGTTCCATTTGATTCCACCATCAATGGTCAGGTACATCTCTTACCAATTCAGTTGGTGAACCAAGATTTGGACATCCATGCTCTGTAGTAATCCATATAGGAGATTCACAATGTGCTTGGCAAGAGACTACCTTTTGAAGATTAGTCAGATGCTGCAGATGGCCAGTTTGTCAGCTAGCCTCCCCAATGGGGGTAAAACTGTACGAGGATATGATTCCTGTTGTAGCTTATTCACAGTGCCTATTCTGGGGCCCATTTATGACATTAGGTTTAAAAATGAAGGGAGGTGCTTTAGTTGATCTTTTTCAAAGATAAAGCTCTAACCCTTTTTCCTAAAAAAAAAATAAATCTACATTTCAAGCCGACCCCTCCATTTTTAATATGCAGGAACTGGAGCAAACAACATACAATCACTGTTTTTAACAATACTTTGTAGCAATGTAAACAAAGGGTTGTTTAGCATGGGATGGCAGATATTTCCAGTATTTTTCATTTACTGACATCTGTGGCCGTCTACTCAATAGAAGCGAAAGCAAAGGAACTCCCCTTCCCTTCTTGTTATCCTAACTGATATATCTGGCCAACCACGAGGGTAGCAAGATAGGATGTGGTTAAAGAGAAATTAAACATATCACTGTTAAATGTCTTGTTTCTTTCTGTCTTGCGGAGGTCAATATAAAATCTGAGCTTGGTATCCTAAATCAGTCGTAAGTATCCACATACGGAATCCAAACAAGTGAAGGTGGTTTCTTACCTACGTGCATGTGTGCAATCTTCATGCTGCCAAATCACTTTTTCAGTAAAGGCGGGTACCTGGTTTTCCAGTCCTGCAGTATCTGTCACCTGGCATGTACACCTGTCTTCCTAATCCAATCATCTTAGCCATGAACAGATCCCAGCTAGTTGGAACAATATTGATACTTGCCTTTAGAGTTTTGAAGCTGCCTGGATCTTAATGTGATAAGGCAGGGTTAGGAGAAGGTGGATCTGGGATATACTTGTCAATCACCAGATGATTTGTAGGAGGTCACCAAGAGTTTCCAACTCCCAGTTTTTTAGTATAGTGACAATGAAGGCCTTTATTCCTCATCAGTTGAGCATGGAAGTTTGGGAGGAAACAGGAAAAGATCTGTGGCCATTTCCGCATTATACTGTTATATAGTGCTATTATTCCACTTTCAACATCCTGTGGAATCCTGGGTTTGCAGTTTAGGGAGGGGTATTTAGAATCCTCAGCCAGAGAGCTCTTTGCCCTCAGTAAACTATAATCCCCAAAATTCCACAGGTCATGGGTCGCCCCATGGATTTCATAGTTTTCGTAGGCAAGGAATACTCCTAGGTGATTTTGCAAGTCCTTTCCTCTAAACTATTGCCTGTAGCACCTGGTATTTATTAGTTGCTTCCTATCCAAGTACTAGATAGGGCTGACCCTCCTTAGCTTCCAAGTTCAGATATGAGCTGATGCCTTTAGGGTATTTTGGCCCTAACAGCATCTGAAGGGCCACACAGTTCCAACTCCTGTTGTATGCCATCTACACTGAGCACCTTGGCATGGACTAAGCAGGCACCTAGGTCATCTTGCTGTAGTCTTCTCTGATGCGTTCAGGGGCATATCATTCCTAAATCTGCATAAATGGCATAAGCATCTATTTTCACTTTTTTGGCAAGCCATTTCCTTTTCAGACAATATATAAATAGCTGCTGAAATCAAATCAGTTGTGATGCAAGATCTGTGCTGGCATATCATCATGCTGACTTTGACAAAAAGCATCTCAGGGAGGAGGAGCATTTGCCTTGAGCATCTATTAGGGATGCAGTAATTGAGTGTTGGTCTAAGACTCTAGGAAATGAGGGTTTGAATCCCTGCTCAGTCATGGAAACTCACTGGGTGACCCCTGCGCAAAAACCCTCTCTGAACAAATCTTGCCATGAAAATCCTGTGACAGGTTCACCGTGAGTCAGAAACAACTTAAAGGTGCATAATAATTCCATTAATGCTAATGTGCACCCATCCCTACTGATTACTGTGGAAGCAATGTGGCCCTAAGCAGAAGGTTCCTTACTCTTGTTCTAGTACTGGCTAGTAGATTCTAAGAATTGTTGTCTAATCTCTTTTTAACCACTGTCTCTTTGCAATATGGCTGCTGGTGGCTCAGTTTTGCAAGAGAATGGCTTGCTTAAGGTTACAGAATTCAAAGAAGAAACAAGATTTGAACCCAAGACTTCCCAATTCACTTGCTATATTAAATGCAAATCACACTGTTAAGAAGGACAATTTTATTTGTTCATTTGTTGAAGGTTGGTTAATACAATCTCATCTTCTTGCAGTGTCATTGCTAAGTGAACTTCTTTTGAAGTAATTAAAACATCCCACTAGTGAATGCTGCTAGCATCAGGCAAAAACCTACGATATCCCTCTTAAAGCTAGGATGAGAATCTGAAACAGAGACCTGCTGTTTAAAAGATCTGTCTCTTCCCTGTATGAGGATAGGTAATGTCAACTATTGACAAGTCACAGAGGAAGACAGTGATAAGGAGATTTACCTAAGAGATTTAGCTCCATATAGGAACATTCTATTCTCAGAACCCATCTTGGTAATTATAATCTGCTTTGTTGCAGATCAGCATCTGCATGGGTGGAAATTTGGTGGAGATAGTTTCTCATACTGGTAAACCTCTGCAAGGGATTGGATTTGACAGCAAAGAAAAGCTTGAAGAAAGACTGCCATCTTTCTTTTTCTCAAAATGTAGCTGGCTTGATACTGACCATATGGGACCATAGTTAGCCTAAAATGAAGTGATATGGCAAGATCTTGTAAAAATCAAAGCTGAATAGAAGAAATTTTAGGTTAAATTAGCCAGAACAAAAAACATGCAACACTCTAGTCCTTTCCAGCTTTTGCTCTGCATACTGACCAACAACAGTGGAAGAAAAGGAAGATTGATCACCTTTATTATATTTAGGGATTTTCAGTCCATTTCAATTTTTATATTTTCAACCCCCAAAATTGGGAAACTTCAGTGATTACTTTTGACTAGAATCTCGTATTTTCAAGGGAGCTGTAGAAAAAGGCAGGGCTGGGGACAGAGATGCTCACTGGGGTAGCTGGAGCAACACTGACTGTCCTGATGGTAGATAGGTGATGTTGCGGGAGCGCGAGAGCTGATACGCAATGTCTTCAGCTGCCTCCAGTTTGCGTAGTTCAACAAGGCCGTCGCCTGCAGAAGCCAGAGAATTGGCAATCAGCTCAGCTGCTTTTGAGTCCCCCTCAGCTGCGATGATGGCTGCTTTCTTCTGCTGCTCTGCCTGTGGAAGGAAAGAGACAAATAATGTAAGCAGGAAAAGGTAAGCTGCACCAACAGCACACCTAATCCCCCCCAAGACCAAACTCCAGCAGTGAGTGATGACAAGACTGGAGCCAGAAGAAAACAAATGAGAAATCAAGGGTGCAGGGCTCAACATACTCAACAGACACTGAAGTTTTCAGTGTAATATGTTCATTTAAAAAAAACTAAAAAGGGTTAAAAATGAAACAATTAAATGACAGAGGTGCAGACCAGTATCTATGGGATGCCAAGTAGCAAGCCTTGTGTACATTTAAAGGAGCTGTGGAAAACACAGCCTCCAAACAGCATACCAAAACCACTCTTTTTGACCCAAAAAAGAACTGCTGGTTTCAGAAGTCTCCAGGAGCAGCGAGTCTCGTTCACAAGGAGACACACCTTCCCTCACTTTTGACACAACCCTCACCAAAAAGCAAAGCTTATGAAACCACAAATCAGCATCTGGCTTCCAGTTTAGTTTTTTAGGGGCACAGTGTGGTCCACAGTGACAGAACATTTGTCACTAGTCCTTGCACACCCCTGATTTAAAGGCTCAAGGAGTAGAGGATCCAAGTGGAGTCTAGCTAACTTCTCCCCTCTCCTTCAATCTCTAGAACAGGGTTCAAGAACTTGTAGCCCTCTTTATGTTGATGAAATATTTGCTACTCTGCTGGCTAGAGTGGAAGAGGATAATCAGAACTGATGGTTCAACATGAGTGCCACTAGCTCCTTAGCTCTGCTATTATACTTGCTAGTTGACTGTACCTGCTGTTCTACTCTCTTTGCATTCCACTGTCCTGCATTACCTACTTTTCAAAATGCACTATTGGGAGAATTTAGCTTCATGTCAAAAGGACTTCTAGACTGTATGACCACCCCTACACTGCAACCCTCAATACTGCCTGTATGAATGTTCTTAACTACTCTTATCCCTACAGTTGAAAAGGTAAAGCAACTTGAATAAGCTCACAGAAATTACTGATCTGTGTTTTTTCTTCTTTACTAGTCCACCTGGAGTGGGCATTGCAGGAACACAGAACTGTATCAGTGTGGAACAGAAGACAGACCTATTAAGTTATAGTTTGATCCTGAAAGTCAACAGAGCTGAACATGCTGTATACATCTCTTTCTCTTCACTTCATCCTCAACAACCCTGTGGGACAAAGTCAGGCTGAGAGTATGTGACTGGCCCAAAGTTACCCTGGGGGTTTCATGGCTCCGGGTACTCGAAAGTGGACCTCATAAATCCCAAACCAGTACTGTAGCCACTAATGCTAATACAAGCTGATGCTTAGATAAAACCATATGGCCAGGATACAGGAAACTACCTTCAAAACCCCATCTGGGCTAGCTGGCCTCAGAACAAGCAACCATCTTTTGTAACACAGCCGATTATAAAAAAATTTAAAATGATAAAAGAAAAGGACTAGCTTAGATGTCTTTAAAAAGGGATTACACACATTCATGAAGAATAAGGCTACCAATGGCTATTAGTCACAACGGCTGCATTCTGCCTCCATTTCAGAAGCTATCTTCCTCTGAATAACCAATGCTTAGAAAACCCAAGCAGGAGGCACCGTTTGTACTCATGTTCTGCTAGTAAGCTTTCCAGAGGCACATACTTGGCTGTTCGCTCACACATGGTCCTGGATAAATTGATCAATGGTCAGATACGGCTGAGCTTGGAAAAATGACATTTTTGGATAATAGGCCATACTGATTGAGGGATTCTGGGAGCTGAGTAGTTCAAAAATGTAATTTTTCCAGGCTCTGTGAATGAGGCATCTCATTGTTCTCATGACTTTTATACAGGGGTGAGGGGGTGTACTAGAATTGATGAATTCTGAACAATATGGAACAACTGGAGAAAAAGGTGAAGACCCCTCAAGTAAGAAATGAATCCCTGGGGAGCCCATGCAGCAAGCATATTCTCACCTTTTCCACTATGAACCTAGCCCTCTCTGCTTCTTGCTGGGCTACTTGCTTCATTTCTACTGCTTCTGTGAACTCTTTCCCAAATGTCAGATGTGTCTGAAAGGGAAGAGAGAAAGAGAGTTATCCACAAACTATTTTAATGCAAGCAACCAATATTATTGTTTTGAAATAAGCTCTACCCCTCTACCCTTCCTCAGAGGAACTCAAGGCAATTAACATAAAAGCACACCATTAAAACATAAAAACATGTATATTCACAAGTTGCATGTGTCTAAAATAAAAAAAATTACAAATGTGTTAAATTGCAGGAACAGCTATACAAACAAGCAGAAAATGGCAAATTGCTTGTTTCCTGAAAGCTTGTACAAATATGTTTTAACTGATACTATTGCTATTAGAAGATAATTTCATAACTGGGATGTCAATACCAAGAAAGCCCCGCCATGTATGATAGCCCTTCATATTATACTACTCTGGGGTGCCACAAGACAGAGAAACACAACCAACTTCTAAAGCTGTTGGGGTCTGGCTTACACATAAATTTCAAGTAAGTGTTAGTGGCATAAAACATGTATGGCTGCGGCTGCAGCTGCTGGATCTTTCATTTAGCATAATAGCTCACACATTATTTATGAAGATCAAGTCTTAGGAACCTCTATTACTCCAAGGGATTTACAATCTAGGGAATCAGAGGAAGGGGAGGGAAATGTAAGCAGATGTAAACAGGAAGAAATGGTTACTGCAGTTGCATGGACTTTGGCTAAGTTACAGCAGAATATCAGGACTAGGAACCATTCCAAACATTTCAGAGAAAAAGTGAGGATTTGAAAGACATATAGGACAGTGGTAACCTCACAGCAGCACTCTGGGAAGCAGTTTTGACCATAAGAGGGAGCAAGAGAGAAAGGATGGAGTCATTGCACAAAGACTTCTATGGAAGGCTGAAGGTAGTGGACAGTCAAGGTTTATACAGGGAAGGATGTGTTCGGATATGTGTAAGTGGGGTAAGGCTCTAGGAGGTTTTGGAGATAAAAGACAAAAAAACTTTCAGATAAGAAGCCACTGTATGGATTTTAAGGAACGCATCGTAGTCAGAATAATGAGAGGTGTGAATAATTTTGGCAGCGCACCATATGTGTTTGAGGATATCAAGGTAAGACAATTGATCACTGTGAGAAAAGATGTAAAAGAGGAATAGGCTATGGTCCACAATTTCACTAGAGGAACAGCAAGGAGGGGCATGTCAGGTTTTTTCCAAAGCGCCTTTGATCAGAATGTTTAGGAATTTATTTACTCAAATTACTGAGCAAGGATTATGAAGTTAAATCTTCAGGACAGAAGCTAGAAATGTAATATGGGCAGGTTCAAATGATTATATCTTGGCTTAA
This sequence comes from Ctenosaura bakeri, assembly GCA_948474755.1. Taxonomy (NCBI): domain Eukaryota; kingdom Metazoa; phylum Chordata; class Lepidosauria; order Squamata; family Iguanidae; genus Ctenosaura; species Ctenosaura bakeri. Next base: position 196,576 of record CAOLHI010002967.1, read on the forward strand.
TGCAACCTCTTTACTTCAAATACTCAATCCCACCATCCCTCACCACTGACTATGCTGAGTGCAGCTTATGGAGCCACCGTCTTGCATCAGGAGAACAACACGTTCCCAGCATCTGCTTTAACAAGCATTCTCTGCACGGGACAGCAAACAAACCAAGAGGTCTTCAAGTAACTTCAGTTTTCTGTTACATCTAACCTAAGACACTGGTTAGCAGCTTCAGAAAAAGCTAAAATATGCTAGCCTCAATCTGTGACTTCATATCCTGATACTTGCCAGTTCTAACTTAATAACAAAGTTTAAACTGAAGACTTCCTGGTTTGCCACTCACTCTCATGATGCTTTGTACAGTCAATTAGTAATTCATGTTTGTGTTTACTAATCCAAGATACAGCTGTCTGAATGCTGCAGTGTTTTACATACAGAGGGCCTGCCGTATCCGTGACGGACTGGTTGCAGGACTCACTACAAATACAAAAAATTGTGCATACTTGTCAGCCCTGCAAGGCTTGCAGCAAAACGGCGGCCATTTCCACACTAGACTGTTATAGTGCTATTCCACTTTCAACATCCTATGGAATCCTGGGGTTTGCAGTTTAGGGAGGGGCCTTTGAGAATGTTAAAAGTGGAATAATAGTACTATAACAGTCTAGTGCAGAAATGGCCTGTGAAGCCTCACAATTCAAGTCTTATATAGTAACCCATATTAAAAATGGCATAAGACTGCCACAGAGGTGGTGGCAAACCCTGGCTGCCAGTGCATTCTTTGGGCTCCCTCACTGCTGTGGGGACTGGATCTATTGGTAGATCTCTGAGACATTTCTAGTACATCAGTGAGGATATCCAACTCTCAGTAGTTTAGCAATAACAAAAAACAAATAGCCCCCCTCTCCAAATTAGGCTGCTGAAGTTAAAAAAGCTTGAGGAAAAAAGAAAGGAAGAACTGTGTGAACAAATCTGTGTGCAGGCTCCAATTCTGGAACTAGGAACCAATTCCTGAACTGAGCATATGCCCAGAGGCACTTTATTCCACAATTCCATACTTGCCCTCCCAAGCCGCTAATTTTGCATCTGGCTCCAACTGGTAGCACTCTCTGTCCTTGTCAAAAACAGCAGATCCCATGTACATACTAAAATCTGCTAATCAGTGTAGATTACATAGACTGCATTCACAATTAGATGAGAACACCCTGTTTTATAGACACCCCATGGCCTTTGAACTTGGGACAAATTAATAATACCTGAATTTAATAATACCTATTTAATTGCTTGGGAAAAACAAAGCAGGAATTAATGAAGTTCTGAATCAAGACAGATTACTGCCAGCACTGAAGTGTTCCTTACACAAATCTGCTCACTGCATCTATATCCCTGTATTGCAACCACTGCATCTATATCCCTGTGTTGCAAAGAAGCCTTTCTTCTAAGCCAGGACATATTCGGGAACCCGCAGCTCCCTCGACATTTTGAACCAGGGTTCTCATCAGCACTCACCTAGCGTGGCCAAGTAGGAAGGGATGATGGCAGCTGTAATTAGGACTGAGGCCACAGGTTCCTTCCCCTCTAGTTTAGACCCTAATCTGTCTTCTGTTAGCAAAGATGGTTTCTTACCAAGGAAACATCATCCAGAATGAGGCCAAATGTTGCTGCTCTTTCCGTGAGGTCTTCACTCACTTGCCGTGAAACTAGCTCTCTCTGGGTGATCAATTCACCAGCATCAAAACGAGCCTGAAACAATGACATGTGCAAAACAGCAATATGAGGGGTTAAGGACATGAGAAAGCTTTCTCACTGACTGTTCACAAGTTATGGAATCTCTTTCCCTGGGATGTCTGGCTAGCCCGTCTGCTGTCTTTCTGCCAGCAGGTAAAGACCTTTTACATTTAAAAAAGCTTTTGGTTTTTGTTGTAAACAAGGCTAGTGTCTTTTAATACTGTTTTTAACTCATGCTTTTTAAAATAGAAATTTAGTTTTATGTTTTAGGTTTTGTATTAACAGCATTTTTTTTAAGTTGTATGATGTTTCTAAAATGATGTACACCACCTTGGATCCCATGTTGGGAGAGAAACAGGATACAAAATAAATAAATAAACCATTCCTCCCACTGCAGGACTACAGAGGGGTGCACTACTCCAACCATTAAAAAAAATTGATTAAAATTACAGTCAAATGCCACACACACCCTTTAGGATGGGAAGGGAAATTTCACCTTATTTTAGGCCTACTCTGGGATTAGACTGAGAGCCCTTTTTAAAGAAACCAGGAAGTAAACCAGAAGTCAATTTTAGTTTAAAAGAGTTTTAAAAACATATAAAAATAAAAAAAGGTTTCCCCTCATTAGTATCCAGGCCTAGTCAGAGGCTTCTGCAAGGTTCAAAACCCTTAAACCTGACAAGATGCTGGATTTATTGATTCTCCCACTCCACCCCATGAAGCATCATACCACTCAATAACCGCCTTCTCCTTACCACTACAGCTTTCAGGATCTCTGTTGTAATGGACGGCAACACTCGTTCATCATAGTCCTCACCGATAGTGGTATAAATCCGGGGAAGCTGAAGAGTCACTGGCCTGAACAAGATTCGTAATGTGATGTTCACATTCTGTAAGTCTACCAGGAAGACAGGAAGAAGATTAGAGCAAGAATTCAGGGCAGCAAATCAAAGGTGTTACTCTGGTCCCGAGAGGGTCTATAAATGAGCAGTTTGCAACACTGGCCTCTTTCCAAGTCCATCTCAACTGTCCCCCACAGCCTGCCCCACCATACTAGCCTCAATGAGGACAGAGCAAATGTGAGGGATGTTAGAAACTGCAGTCCCAAGAAATATTTGCAGGTCCATAGTTTCTCTATGCCTGCATTGTAGTTTGGGATCTGTCCAATCCCAGCAAGGTTTAGGAGCCAGGAAACCAAAACTGAAGAACTAGTATTTTTGTTTTATCACAGTAATAATTCCCTATCCAGCAGGCTTGTTTTGTCTTTACTTGACTGAAGGATATCCAGAAGGTTTGTGTGCTAAACAATCTCTGTAGGTTTGAAATGGAATGTAGATACCTGGGACATTTTAGGATGCAATACGAGTCCTCGGGCTGTATGCTTGCTTGTTCACACCCACCATTGTTGGAACAATTTTCAGAAATTTGTTTTTCTGAAAAATATGTGTGCTGTTACTGATCATCTCTTATTGGAACACCATTAAGCTCCTGAGGAACTTTGAAAACTACTACTGTATACCAGGAGTAGAGAGAACGCAGGTCTGAATCTACTGATACATCTTTCAGTGATCTGCAACTGATTGGTGAGGATCTCTGAGTCCTACTTATTGTTTATGGATTTGCAAGTACCTGCATACAAAATTCCAAAGCTGTGTATACCAATAAAATGTAAAATATACACAAAACTGAAACACACAGAAAATATCAGGCATATTTTTTCAAACTCTAATAAATACATATAAATTGATGGCATTAAATAAATAAATAGATATTGGGCTGGACTAAACAGAGGAGGCTTGCTCAAATAAATGTTTAACATATGGTGAAAACCCAAGACAACTGGCCCATGCCAAAGTTCTGGTTTAGTATGACCAGCAACAAAATGACTCTACTCTCCACATACATTACACTGATGGGTGAAATGAAGAAATTGGGAGATAAAAATCTGGAGTGTTAGTTCTGATATTGAACACAAATTGCTTTTGTATCAGCCTTTGTTGGATGGAATCAGGGTTCTAGCTTTATATTCTTTGTATATGCCAGGGTGGTAGGGACTGGTTTCATTTTCTTGATGCTGGAGTTAAATAACCGAGGGACTGAAATTTCTGATAACCCACTGCAGCTAGCCCAGAAATCTACTGATAGATCCAGACCCACTTTCCAATCAAACTGGTTCATGAAGTAATGATAAAAATCAAATTGGATAAATAATCCAATTACCTTTGCTTCCAGTGATTACAGGAACGTTGCGTGGGCGAGAGCGGCAGTCAAAAATGATTGGCTTCTGGACCCACGGGATGAGAAAATGGGTGCCTTCTCCCACCACTATATCCTGAACACCCCGGAATCTGTCGAAGATGACAGCCCTGTGGCCTGCATCCACTAGAGGAGGAGTAGAGCAAACAAACAATACCTCAGCAACTGGAACCTCGAACAAACAACCTCAAGCAAGCAAAACCTCAGCAACTGAAAGCCCAAGAAGAGCAAGAAATATTGAATCATGATGCCCACGGATTATATCAACTGGACTTATATGTACCAAATAAAGGTCTGTTGTTGTTGTGTGCCTTCAAGTCCTTTCTGACTTACAGTGACCCTAAGGCAAGCCTATCACAGGGGTTTCTTGGCAGAATTTGTTTGGCAGAGGGGGTTTGGCCTTATCTCCTTCTGAAGTTGAGAAAGTCTGACTTGCCCAAGGTCATCCCAGTAGTAGGGATTACAACCCCAGTCTCCCAGTGTTTTAGTCCAACACTCAAACCACCATTTACTGGCTCAAAGAGTTCTTGACAAAGGAAAATCATTAAAAATCAAATGCAATCAGTCACAGTATTTCATGTAAGCAAAGGCCTCCTCACCATTATAAAGAGCAGAGTTGACAACTCCACCAGCAATTGCCAGGCCAAGGCCAAGTTTACCAACAGTCTCAAAGATCTTGGCAGCCATTGGTTCAACTTGAAGCTTGCTTCGTTGTCTTCAAAAAAGTCACACCTGCACACAGAACAAAGAAATGTATTGTGGCCTTAAAAATCAGAGAAAGTGAAAGTTTCTTCAGCAAGAACTGATTATAAATCAACAATCTGCTTTCTAGCATTGCCACCATAGTTACAACCTATCCATACCAATCTAGAAGTCGGTTCTGTTGACTACGGTGAGATTTATTTCAGAGTAATCATTCACAAAACTGCATAACTGTTCTGATTTAAGGTGCAATCTTCTGACCGCAGATATATATGTAATTGTTTCTTTTTTACACCCCATTGTTTGTTAACTACAAATTGCACTCCAAGCCATAGGCAAATAGGGAAAAGGGATAAGGAAACAAGACTGACATTAAAACTGAGCAGCAACCATGTAACCAAATGTCTGGTTGTGCAAGTCTTCAAAAGCCAACAAGAAGTGAAAAAGAAGTAAACTCACAGATTTTCTAAGACAACCTACTGATATTAATGCTTTTTTAACTGATTATATATTTTTAATTAGTGTTCCAGTTTTTAACTATGCTATATGTCTATTTGTTGCTGTATTTTAATCTGTTTTCCCTGTCTCAATCTATAGGGAGAGGCACCTAAGAAAAAACTATTATTATTTTGATGCCACCATCAAAAATGCCTATCCCTTGCATGTTTGCATTGTACTTTGAGCAAGTAAGAGACTGAGAACAGATGAGCTCATTCATTCACAAGCAGTTTCTAAACTCCCAGGTCAGTCCCACTGAACTCCATGGAGTTCTCAGAAATCATGAAGTGAAATCATGAGCCATTAGCATTAGAGGGTTACAGTCTAGTGAACTGCAGAAAATATGAAACATTTAATGCAAAGCTAGACAAGTTTGGGGTGTGAAGGAATTCCAAATGGAAAGGAATTTATGGGTTCTTAGACATGAGCTCCCAAAGCACACCCACATGCTCCAGCAGCTCCCAGCAATCACTAGGGATTTAAGAGGAAATACTTTTGTTTCTTTCTGAGCAGAATTGGCCTTCTTGATGTTCTGGTTACCATAATTGCTTGCCCTTGGCAAGGCTGAATGGGGATGATAGGTGCTGAGGTCCAAAACCCAGAAAGCCAAAGCTTTTTCGCCTATTCTCAAAGGCAGCAGTTTATCTTCAAAGAACCCTGCTTACATTAACTTTTGCTGAGGCACTCTGTATATTGCTTGAGTTGCTAGAATCATGTTCTAGAGCATATCCTGGGGAGCACTGGCCAGGCTTGCTGAATTAGCAGCAACAAGAAAATAAAAGAAAGCTAGTGTAGTGTTTATAGAGTACTGGAGTAGGAATTGGGATCTGAGTTCAAGTCTCCTCTAAGCTCAGAAACTCACTGGGAGATTTTAGGGCTTATTTCTGAGTTTGATCCACCGCACAAAACTGTGAAAAGGAAAAAGTGGTGAAGAAGAGTCATGCGTGCTACTTTGGGCTCACTAGTAGAAAGGCGTGTTATGTAGATCACTAATAAGATACACGATCTTCCTCTTGTATTTCGCCTAACATTCTGGCCGCTCAGGATCGTAGCAGATTAACAGCTACAAGCAAGCTGCCTTTTGCAGTAGCTTGATCCATCCTACAAGCGGTCTGCCTGGGATTTGTTGGGACGCACCATTGTTCAGAAGCTTCAATGGACCACCAAAGGTCCCAAATCACAACTGAACAGAACTGTGCTGTATTTCTCTCTCTGCACCCCATCCTTCGCCATCTTTTTTCCTTCTTATCAACAATAATCTCTCTTCCTATGCCCAATTCCCACACAACCCCCTCGTTTTTTCCTTATTTTTCCCTATCACCAGCCACTACCATTTGGATCATCTGGAGATAATGAGAAACAATGCTCAAAACTCCCAGGTTCTGAGTAAAAACTCAAAACCTGGGAGTTTGCACGAAGATTTTAATCTTGCTCCCCTTCATGTCCAAGGCCCGCCCGCCCATCCACCTCCCAGGATCCTTCTTTCTTCTTCTTCTTCTCTACTGTTGTATGTTAATTATATAACATTTACTTAAATGCACCACATGAATAATTGCTGTACGAGGTTGTATTCCTTCCACCTAGAACGTGAGCGAAGCGATCCAGGACCGCTTTCCAACCACCATGTTTTTATCCCCATATCCACCCTCTTTAACCCCTCTCTTCGACTGCTTCGCTGCAGTTTCTTCACTCCAAAGACCCCCGCCGCCCTCCCAGATTCGGACTAAGCCGAAAGGAGGAGAGGAAAAGGAATTTGGGGCGGCCGAAGAATCCGAAGGCCGCCTCACCGACTTGCCCAACTCACCTCTTCGGCCACCGCTGACCTCCACATGAACACCCAGCCAAACCACCTGGCCCCTCCGCGCTGACGCACAATCCACGCGGCCGAAGCAGCTCGGCGTCGGCTCGCGCAAAGCCCGACGGGATTCGCAGTCCTCTCGCTCGCGACGGGAAGCGGAAGGCAGGCAGCGGCGGCCTGCCTCGCACCGGAGATAGAGGCGGCGTGAACTACCCATCCCGAAAGGAATCAAAAAACCCTTTCCGATAGGCTGGCGCCGCAGAGCATCTTGGGAGTGTTTGTCCGCCGTATATAAGAAGAGCGTGACGGTTGGGTCGAGCTTTCGGGGAGGGGATTGGGATTGTTATTTTCGCGCGAGACTGTTATAGCCTGAGGCCCCTCCCTAAACTGTAAACCCCAGGATTCCATAGGATGTTCAAAGCGGAATAATAGCGCTATAATAGTCTCGTGCGGAAATGGCCTTACTGTTAGAGATGGTAGAGCTTCTGGCTGAACGCAGAGTGTCTTTATCAAGCACACACTTGGAATCCCAGGCAGGGCTTCGAGAATAACATTCAAAGTTTCCCACACATGAAAAAGTAGCCGCTACCAAGAGATTCTCCTTCAGGCTCAGCTGTAGTGATTCGGGTGGGACTGGGGCGATCCAGTGTCAGGTCTCCGTTGTGAGAAGCGCCTCATATGCCAAGTTGAACTCATCAGAAGAAAAGCGAGGATTTAAATGTAATTAATAAACTGGCTTAATTTGGCCGGGTGGGAGAGGAGAGGAAAAACGACCCACTATCAGAACTTGGAAAGTCACTTTCAAAAAGCAATTCGTTTGCTTATTATCAGGATTTTATTTTATTTTTTTTTAAAAAAAGACATTGTGTTGTCATTACCTTTTACATCACAAACACAGTGACTCATTTTGTTCTACTTTTCGTTGCTCTTTTTGCGCACAGGGTGGGGTTCATTGGAGAATGTCGTAAAACCTCAAAAATTCTGTCAAAAAGTGCCTCTAAAAATGCCCTAAAAATGTCATTTCAGAAAGTTGCTAAAGGGTATTAGTCATTATAGCAGGAAAGTGACTTTGTTCCTGCCCCTTAATGTTGCTTTTGAAATGTAAATTCATTTTGCCTTTGTCGTTCTCCCGGCCTCACCTCAGCCCACCTCCGAATCTCATTGCAGGTAGTCATAAGCCGGGATGGTTTAGTGATTTGAGTGTTGAACTAGCCTCTGTCTGTCCTGATTTGGAAGGGACAGTCCTAAATAATCCTCTGTTCCACTTTTTCAGCTGCTTTTAAAATGTCTCAGTTTCTCTCCCTTCTTTGCACTTTGGCCATTTCCGCACTAGCCTGTTATAGTGCGATGATTCCACTTTCAACCTCCTCTGGAATCCTGGGGTTTGCAGTTTCGGGAGGGGCCGGCCGGCCCCTCCCGAAACTGCAAACCCCAGGATTCCAGAGGAGGTTGAAAGTGGAATCATCGCACTATAACAGGCTAGTGCGGAAATGGCCCTTGTCCTCAGCTTCTTTAGATTTCTGCCAACTGAGTTCAAACTGCGGGAGGGAGGGAGGGAGGGAAGGAAGGCGGGAGAATCTTGCCTTTCCCAGTAGGCTCAGGCAAAAGCAAACTGCTGCAAGCTCTCGTAGCTTGGGTGTTCTTCTGCATTAATAATTTTTGCCATCTTGACTACACTCTGAATTTGCTCAGCCAAACGTGTCCAGATTTTCATCTGTAAAATGTTAGAGGATATGGAAGTCCAGGATAGAGCCAGCATGATAATGTGGTTTAAGTGCTGGACAATGACTCTGGAGACCAGAGTTTGATTCCCTGCTTGGCTATGGAAACTTATAGGTTTGCTTTAGAATTGCCGTAAGTTGGAAACAAAGATGCACAACAACAACATGAGACTCCAGGAGACAGATCCCTGCTAAGATATGGAAAGGGATTCCCACTGTCAACCTTATAAGAAGGTAATGCCAAACCTCCACGGAATAAATCTTGCTGACAAAAACCTATCATAGGGTCACCGTAAGTCAAAGGTGACTTGAATGCACGTAACAGTAACAACAAATGGAAAGATAAATTTTCAAGCACTGCCAGTTGCACATAATATAAGCTGCTGTTGTCTTTCCCCTGCTTCCTTCCAGCTTTTTTTTTGTCCTAAACTGAAAAGCTGCAGCTTTTTAGTGTTCCCCTATAAAGTGAAGCTATTCCTACACCTCTCCTTTTCCAGACCTACAATCTACTTTCTGAGGTGGGGCAAACAGAACTCAGTACAGTTAGCCCTCTACATTTGCTAGGGTTGGGGGCATATTTATGTTTGCTTGTGGGAAAGGGGCCAAGGCATGGTGGGAGAGTGGACACCCCAAGTTCCAAACTAGGTCACAGAAAGGAGAGGGAAAGGGGGTGGATCAGCAGAGTGGCCCTATTCTTCCTCTCTGTTGCCCATTTCCTTCCTTGGGTGGATAGGGCATTGGAGGGGGGTTGTGGTGCTGAAAAATTGGGCTGTGAGCCATCTTGGCCAGGAAGTTGATGGAGGCGGAGGAGGATCAGAGACAGACAAAGGGCTGCATGGCCTGACTGGAGCCACTGAGAAGGAAGGTTTCCCTATGAAAGAAGCCCCTGTGTGAGCGCATGTGAAGAAACTTGCAAATAATCAAATCTGTGAAAGTGAAGCCTGCAAATGTGGAGGGCCAACTGTACTTCAAATGTGTCTTCTTAGATTTACATAAAGTATTTCAAGTCTGGCAGTTCTCTTTTCAGTCCTTTTCCTAATTGTTTCCTAGTGTGCTATTTGTTTTTTCCCCTGCAATATGGCTACAGACTGAATAGATGTTTTTCAGTTTCTGCTATGGTTCCACTGTGAACTACTGTGTCAGATTCTGATAGTGTATATGTTGAAGTTTATTGTTTTAAATACTGCTGTGTATTCCTTTATTTATTTATTTTGCCATTTTGTTGCCTGTTCACCCAGTTTCAAGAGATCCTTTCTGAGCTCTTGGTAATCTGCTTAAGACTCCAGCATCTTGTAACTTTGCACATTATAAAAGGTTTGTGCTAGAGACTGCTGTATGGGCTATCAAGAATTCTAGGTAATTAGTTGGCATTAAATTGGCTACATTAGAGATACTCACTGGTTACTACTTTCTAGTGGGTGGTTATTACTGTGCATACATGTTGAAGGTACATGTACATTGACATTTGAAGGTACATGTTTAAATTGTATTCCAGCAACATGTAGTTTAATTGATGGTCAGTGTATTTGATTCGTGTGTGCTTTACCTGATGCTAAAAGCACTCTTAAGTCAGAGTGCTTTTAGCATCAAGTATTCACCATTCAATACTTTGACTATTAACAAGCATGTCTTTTACAGCTATCAGCTTAAAGAAGATATATTTTGGAATGTGTGATCTGCTAATAGTAATGTATATGCCCAGGTGTGCTTATATCCCAGCTCCTTTTTCTCTTTGTCCTTGTTCCTTTTGTTTTCTTCCAACTCATTTTAAAAAAAGGCTAATAGAGTCACTGAAGTGGAGTGGGATATAGTTTAGCAGTCATTTGTTGCTGTACAGTAGTCATCATTGCCCCCTGCCAATATTTTCATCAGTGGTAATTCTTGTTGGGATTGTCCGTGGAGACCATGATTTGATTTGGAGCCTAGTTTGGTGTTTTGGAGCTGGGTGCGATTAATTTCAGATTGAACCAGGCCCAGTCTGATCTGGACCCTGAATCAGAATTAGGGTTTCGAAAATCTGGGTTAGTCTGGATTTTTCTGGGGAAGTATGACAGCTGAACTTTTGCTTTTCCCCACACATCTGAATAAAATTTGAAAAGATAGCAAGAGGGGATAATCCACACATGATTCATACAAATAAACTTCATGGATTTTTTTGTGCTAGTCACCTATAAAATTTGCTTTTTTTAAAAAAAAAAGTCAAAAACAATGTTTAAAAACCATAAACCACTCAATCTTGGCAATTTGTGCTGCTTTTTCCAGGCACTGACACCATCTACATCTTTCTCTTCATAGGGGGGCCATGTATTACTGCTGCAGAAATGCCTCATGATTAAGTTAAACTAATGATCATGTATAATAGCAATAATAATTGTTAAAAATGTTAACTTCAAACAGTAAATTATATATAAGCCTTTATGTCTGTAAGTGTAATTTATTATGAGAAATAAAATATAGTGGTTTGCTTGCTCAGCCAAATAAGTAGTAAAATAACTGTGTTTGCTTTGCTTCACAATATAGATTAAGGGTGCAATATAATAGTAATATATGCACTTTTTGAATTAAATAAATGTGCTTTTGGGTGCAGCAAAACTGCACATAGGCAGAAGAACTAGACAGATGGTTTTAAAGAATGAATAATACTGGGGTGAATGTGGAATAAATTTCCCTACCTATGTACAGGCTCAGAGAAAGATTGCTGCCCAAACCCTCATGCCAGGGAACAGCAACTAACAGCTAAGTCTAGAAAACTAAGAAATGTAGGAGATAATTAATGTTATAAATTCAGTGAACTCACACAGTTCCTCGCACTCTGAATAAGAGAGTGCTGGAGAAGTTTTTGCCTCAGATTGTATATATTAGTGCTGTTAATGAATAAAGCTGTGCTCTTCTTTTCCCCTTGATGTCATGCCACCTTGGTGCTTCCACAAGATCATTTTGGAGACACAGTGTCTCACTTCCCTTCCCACTTATTTTTGATGTCTGGAGCCCTAGACTTTTTTTTCCAGACTATGCTGCTCCATTCTGGAACCAAATTGGGCCAATGTGATCTAACCCAGAGATGGTAAAGATTTGCCCAACTTCCTTGAGGATTGGGCTAAATCAGTTGCTGGTTCTTACTAGCAGCCTTCTGATCATGCCGCTCAATACTTACCAGAAAAGATTTGAGTGTGTCATCAATCTCCTGTTTCTTACTTCAAAAAAGGTTGTTACCCTGTATGTTGGGGGGTCCCGGGAGGGGGCACCCAAATTGCCAATTAAAATACAAGTTGGGGGAATTTAGCTGGAGCACTCTCTTGGCTATGCGAGAGGCAGGGTAACTTAACGAGATCTTTAAACCCAATGTATATAGCGGTGGGTCAGAGAGCAGCTAGACGAGGTGTTTCCAAACAACGAATAATATTTTATTAAAGACAAAAACACAAAAGACAAGACATAAACTAACTAGCTGGGAAAGAGAAACGGGAATTGCAAAAGGGTAGGCTATACGACACCTGGTCTTGTAGTCCTGGAGAGAAGTGGGGATCCAGGGAAGAAAGCTCAGCGCGGGGAGCTGAGAGGAGTTCCTTAGACAACCGGCAGCAAGACGGGATGGAAGTCCAAAGTAGTCCGAAGACCGTTTGGAAACGTGGGGTTTTTATAGGGAAGTTTGTGCCTACCGGCTATGGCAAGCCAGGTGAGAACAAAAGGAATTTTGGCACTGGACAAAGGATCTGGAAAGGTCAAATTTAACATGATTGGATTTGCGTTTGATGACAATAACGTGGCCGGGACGTTGATGGCCCAACATAAAAGAGTAGCTCGGCTGAGAGCCGTGCGGCTATTGTGGAGTTTGCGACTGGAAGCTCCCTGAAGCTGCAGGCGAGGCTTGAGTTGCTGGCTTCAATGGGGAATGGAATGCAAAACCATTAACGGCCACACTCTGTCCGTGCTTGTCCGGAGAACCTCGCAAACACGTGGAGTGTGGTGACTGCAAGCCAATCCAGCTAAGGCCGAATTAGATGATATCAAAGTGATATCTGGGGGGTCCTCACCCAGGGTGCCAAACCGGAAGTTACAAGGTGAAGTAACAAGTCTACATTTTTTCTTATCTACTATATAAAAGTCAACGTTTATGTGTGAGTTTGTCTGTGTCTGTGGCAGGCAGGCGAAGACCTCATATGATTGGCTGTGTGAGGCGAGAAGACCTCATATGATTGGCTGGCTGTGAAGATTCTATGGAATCCTGGGGTTGGCAGGTCAGGGAGGGGCCTTTAGAATTCTTAGCCAGAGAGCTCAGGCCATTTGCTATGGAGACGAGGCCTACCAGCAAGAAGGAGGACGGCAGTGTATTCTCCTCAGGAACCCAACCTCTGCATGTTAATAACTCTGAATATAGATTGGATTGGGGAATATGGGGAAAACTTACAGGTACTGGATAGGACAGTTTGGGGAATTAGAGACACAAGATCTCAAGTCTGTGTATTTCAACTGCATCTAATTCCTAAGTTAAGGTAATTCCTAAGGTATTTCTAACAAGTGTTGCCTATGAGAAAATTAAATCCCGGGCAATGCTGGGTAAATACACTAGTGTAGTTATAGTTTAGAGAAAGGAATTGACAAAACAACTTCTGAATATTCCTTGCTAAGAATACCTTATGAAATTCATGGGGTTGCCATTAGTTGACAGGCAATTTGAAGATGTGTGCAAACACACATAGCTTTAACAGTAATGTTGTTACATTGACAGCAGATGGTGCTGTTTCCAGAATGTGTTATTAACTGCTGTCAAGTTGACTTCAACTCATAGCAACCCTATGGATGAAAAATGTCCAAATCACCCTGACATCAACAGCCCTGCTCAGGCCTTCCAGACTCAGGGTCATGGCTTCCTTGATTGAGTCGATCCACCTGTAATGTGGTCTTCCTATTTCCCATTGCCTTCAAATTTACCAAATGTTATCATCTTTATTAGTGAATTATATCTTCTCATGATTTGTCCAAAGTATAACTGTCTAAGTTTAACAATGTTGGCTTCTAGTGAGAGTTCAGATTTGATTTGGTCCTGGACCCATTTATTTGTCTTTTTGGCAGTCCACTTGTATCCGAATAACTCTTTTCCGGAAGGTTCAGAAGCAATGTTTTATTTATTGATGTCT